>JAHLJT010009436.1:57023660-57034239 GCA_031308135.1 Acheta domesticus
AATCATTTTGAAAACAGAGGTTGTCCAAATATTTAATACAGCATCTTTGGCTGTGAATACAAATCGGATATGTTAAATCGAAAACTGAACATTCATATTATATTTTGGAAATATTTGTAGTGCTTCAAGTCTTAGTGTAATATAGTTTAATACACTACTATGTCATGAAGGGACGTAGTAACAGACAAGGACTTTTATTATTATTATTCCTCTAAATCACGACTTAAGATGTTATGTGTCGGCTGAATATAAAATCTACTCCAGGTTGCAACCAGCTACCTAAGGAGCAGATCTAGGATCTGTCGGTGCCTCTACAATACTTTGCGCAAAATGTGGGCTGTTCCAAATAAAGCAATTTCTTGCACTTCCCAGTCTTTTGGATTACCTGGGAGTTTAGACAAGTTCTTACACAAATTTTGCGGAACAAATCTCAGAGCTCCGATAACTATCGGTACGACCTGTGCTTTTACGCCCCACATTCGGCTGATCTCGATTTCCAAACTCTTGTATTTAAGACGTTTCTCTGCTTCCTTGGTAACGACGTTTTGATCGCAAGGTACAGCAACATCCACAAGTAAACACGATTTGTTCTCCAAATCTCGGATGACTATATCCGGTTTGTTTGCCGCTATCGTGCGATCAGTTTGAATTTGTTGGTCGTACAATATCGTACACAATCCAACAGAGGTCACCGGTTTCGGTGAGTGTTCGTACCACTTAGGGCATGTGTTCGGAACTTCGAGGGCGGTACAGATCTGCCATTGGAGGTAGCTACTCACCCTGTCGTGTCTTTTTAAGTATTCGGTCTTTGCTAGGATTGGACAAGCTGAGACAATATATGATCGATGGTTTCTACGTGTTCCTGACAAATGCGGCATTTATCATCTTGGGAAATTTTGAGAACCGCTTTATCATAATGTCGTGTCCTCAAGGCCTGATCTTGGGCAGCTATTACAAGTGCTTCGGATTCTGGCTTCATTCTTCCCCTTTTAAGCCACATAAATGATTGATCTTTATTGATCTGCACCTTGTCCATTCTTTTTAGATATTGTCCGTGGAGTGGTTTGTCTCTCCATGATTTCTTTAACATTTTCTGTGTCTCAAATTTCATGTTAAGTAGCGTCAGAAGTTCAGTGTCTCTGTCATTCTGGTTGTCTTGCATGGTCTTGTTCGCAATGCTTCTTGCTACACTTACAATGCCTCTGTTTCCCATTCTTCGGTCAGATTTCATGACCTGCCTCATTAGTGGGTCATCTTGATGGCTGACTACATACTTTCCTATCCCGGTTATTGCATTGTGCCAGGAGGCTTCAATTTGTCTCAGGCCTCTTCCGCCTTCCTTACGTGACACAAAGTCTATGTACATCAGCTCGGGGGTGGGCAACGTGATGCATTGTCAGCAGTTTTCTGGTTTTTCGATCCATGGTGCGAATTTCCTGTTCAGTTCAGTCTACTAGTCCGAAACTGTATTCGGCTACAGGCACCGCCAAACAACCTATTGCTGATATTTTATTCCTTGAGTTCAGAGCGGACTGCAGGACAAGTCTCACTCGTCTATAATACTCCCAGCGAATTCTCTCTTTCATTGTGTCGTTCGAGATGGTCTCACATTCTTCAATGCCCAGATATTTGTAAGTTTTACCTGGCTCAAGATCTTGAATGACAGTGTGTCTATCAACTTCAATGTTCTCTGACGTGGTCATTTTGCCTCTTTTTAAGTTGACTTTTGCACACTTGTCAAGACCAAACTTCATGCAGATGTCATTGCTAAAATCATTGATGACAGACAGAATTTGGGAGAGAATCGCTTCATTCTTAGCAAAAACTTTAAGATCATCCATGTAAAATAAATGTGATACAGGCATTTCATCACCATGGAGCTTGTAACCAAAGTCAGTGTGCAACAGCTGTCTCGATAGAGGAATCAAACTAATGCAAAACAGCAGAGGGGATAGTGAATCTGCTTGAAAAATTTCCCTGTTAATCTGAATATTTCTTGTTTCTACTACTCCCTTTCCGCTGTGGATTAGTAACCTGGTGCTCCACGAGTTCATACTAGCTTTGCAAAACTCAACAAGTCTAGGATGAAATCGATAGATCTCCAGGGTCTTCAAAATCCAATCGTGTGGTACACTGTCAAAGGCCTTCTGGTAGTCAATCCAAGCCATGCTTAAATTACGTTTTCGTTTCTTTACATCATTCAAAATTATTTTATTCAGAAGCAAGATTTCCTTACAGCCATAGGAACCTTTACGACATCCCTTCTGTTCAACTGGCAACAGATGGTTCTTCTCTAGGTGCCTATACATTTTGTCAGCTATGGCTGCAGTTATAAGTTTGTACATAACTGGCAGGCAAGTAACTGGCCTGTAGTTCTTCGCCAAAGTGCTGTCTCCTCCCTTTGGGTAGCAAATACGTGATGCCGCGAGTTGAGCCATTCGGGGAGTTCCTTAGGGTTTTCTAAAATTTTATTAACAGCCTTTGCTAGATGAAAATGTACTGCTGTTAATTTCTTAATCCAGTAAATCTGGATCTTATCAACCCCAGGGGATTTCCAGTTTCCCATATTCTTAATTGTTTGGCATATGTCCTCTTTCGAGAATACTTGAACATGATCCACTGTTTCCACGAGTCCATTGGCAGCATCAACTTCAGATTGGAGCCACGATGCGTATTTGTTGTAGGATCTGGTTTCCTCCCAGATTCCTGACCAAAATGTTTCGACGTCATCTTTTGAAGGAGGGGCAGCATTGCCATTCGGTTTTTCAGTCAGACTGCGATAGAATCTCTTCGCGTCTGTTTCAAACAACCGGTTCTGTACACGGAAATCTTCTCTACGTTTGTACCGTCTTATTCGTTGAGCCCATGCTTGGATTTTCTCTTTTAGCTTTTCAGCTACCATTAGCCTTGTTGTGTCATTGTCAATTAGGTACTTTTGTTCAACATGGAGTATTTTTTGTTGAACTTTATATGTGTGGTTTGACTTGGAAGATGCCTCGGCTAGGAGTGATATTTCACGCCGTGTGTCGGCTATCCGTTTCATAATTCTTTTCATCCATGGAGGTACGGAGCTTTTTACTCTGTCTGGCTGTCGGCCATCGGTGTTCTTGGCTGGCCCCAAGATTATCTGAGATACTAGATATCCAGTTGCATACACGATGTGATTGATTTCAGTAATATCTAGATCTCTACTTGAGGTCTGTACAACCTCATTTAAGACAGAATTCGCTGTTTCTATCACTCTCTTAGCTTTAGCATTTTCGTAAATTCTCCTCAACGGTGCACGAGATTCGAATGGAAGTAGACGAACTCGTTCTATCTCGCGTCGGAGGAGGTCCCGCATCATGTCCTTATCGTGTGACTCATGTCCAGATGAATTTTCACCACTGACGGATGTTTCATTTGGAAGAGATGAACCTTCAAGGGGACCATCGTTTTCAGGGATATTAGATGGTTCTAAATGTTCGTCATGTGGATAGTTTGATTGATGAACATACTCCGCGTTTCTCTGGATGTCTGCAAGTTGTTCTGCTGTGAATTTTCCACTGCTGAGTATGTATCGTCGTTGACTGGCAAGCTTCTTTGAGTCTAGGGTAGGTCTCACATCTGGGTTCCGCCCTCTCCATATCTTAAAAACTTCTATTTCTGAGCCCCCATTTTTCGCTTTTGCATAGTAAAAGCACCACATCACCTCCTTTAATTCATCCCGGGTCTATCTCTGACGATGGCTTCGAGCTACTGCCGGCTCTGGGTCCCTGGGACTAACATCCGTGGGATGGCCAGATGTCGACAAGGTGACATAAACTCGGTTTCTGAGCAGGTATGGGACATTGCTAGAACAAGGCACGTTAAGGTTCATTACATTGCTTGTTCTATCCATTTAGCTCATTGGTTTCAAGTGAAGATTCGCAGGTAGCAAATTCGAGTTCACAGATCACACTTAACCTTTGGGTTGTTTCCTGCCATCCGTTACTGCGACCCATAGTGGCCTCGGGGCATCTCCCTGCAGGGCCCAGCAAGGGGTCCCTCCGATCGCCAGTCGGCATTACTAAACCCCATGGGATTTTCACTGACTGCTGAAGGCAGCCTCCTTCGCTGGCTAATGCAAGGTTCGGGCCTCCACTCTAATCAGTGGCCTGGTGTGCCAACCCAGTTTCTCTCCTGTACCCTCTATGGGCCGACAACAGGAAGTCCAAAGGTTCATGACCCTTCCCTCTCTACTTACTTCCCACTCTCCTCAAAATGGAGTACTCCTTCTTCGGACCCCTCACCTTCAACCTATTCAGCAAGGGAGGCCCTACCAGTAGCTAAGCTACCACTGACATAGCTCTCAGGCTCATGGGGGTACTCAAGCTCCACCACCAACTTCAAGGTCGTGCACTCCCTAGGTGGAGTTGTTGTTATTATTATTATTATTATTATTATTATTATCATCGTCGTCATCATCATCATTATTATTATTATTATCATTATCATTATTATCATTATTATTATTATTATTATTATTATTACAGAAAAATGTAATAGGTTTAGTAATTAAAGATACATTGATGCGGGAGAATATCTTTTTACATTTACAGAGCCAGAAACTGAATACATTCTTGTTTAAATGAATGCGTGCATACTATTAGTTATATTAATTTAGTAATGTATCAAATTTGTCAGAAAATCAATAAAATCGAATAACATCAAAAAGTGGGCTCTGAAGGCCCATCCTCTTGGTTCATTTTATAACTTGGCATTGCTAGGGTTAAGAAATATTTGAGATGCTACATTGATTGATTGACAAGAACATTTTGTGTAGAACTTACTTTTTATCACTTCTGAGTACCAATTTACAAAATTAAGCCACAAAAGAATGACATTAATATTTTTCATTTTCTATTTATATGCATAAAATCACAAGGTACAGCATCTAAACTATTTACATTCAGAGCAATAACTGGTCATCTATATCTATATCTATACTAATATATAAAGACAGAACTGCACTGACTTACAACGCGATAATCTCTGAATCTACTGAACGAATACTGATGAAACTTTTGTACTAGCTTCCTTTAAAGGTCTGGAGTAACATAGGCTATGATTTACAATCGCAAACCTTACTATATTCACAAAATAATTACTTTTCCGGACATTTTTCGCCTGGCTTTACATCACAGATTCAATAGTGGATCAATGTCAATAGTGGATGAGGTCTGAGATCTTCAACGGTTTTCATCAATGTCCAGAACTATTACAAAATTCATTGGGGTTTGAACAACGCTATGTAAAGTCCGTGAGTGATCGTTGGTGATTTGTTTGTTTTGAACTTTTGGAACATTTGAGCAAAATCCTTACTGAAAGTACGTAGTAAAGAACGTCAATGTACAAACATTGTCCTTAGTCCGTTTGGTACACAAATTGTGGCAAGAAAACATGTGAGTTTTAAAGTATTTACAGAGTTAAAAGTACAAAAATATACAGTACACAATACACAGTAATGTACAATGTACAATATGTATATATCGTATACAGATATCGCATATTTTCTAAACAACCTCTTCTTTTACAGAATTTGTGAAAATTGAATTGTTTGAAACAATACCGAAAGGAAAGTTACAGTTGTCAAAACAGAATACAAGTGCTAAGAGATGGGTAGCCTATTAAAATTCCGAATGGGCTACTCAGAGGCAAGAGCGACTTGCAGAAGAACACGCAACACGGCGGGCAAGCGGGCGGGCGGGCGGGCGGGCGGGCGGGCGGGCGGGCGAGAGGGGCGGCGACGGTGGTGGTGGTGGTGGCGGTGGTGGTGGCGGTGGTGGTGGTGGTGGTGGTGGTGGTGGTGGTGGTGGTGGTGGTGGTGGTGGTGGTGGTGGCGGCGGCGGCGGCGGCGGCGGCGGCGGCGGCGGCGGCGGCGGCGGCGGCGGAAGCGGCGGCGGCGGAAGCGGCGGCGGCGGCGGCGCCGGCCGGGCCGCGGCGCCGGCCGGGCCGCGGCGGCGGCGGCGGCGGCGGCGGCGGCGGCGGCGGCGGTGGCGGCGATGACGATGAAGATGACGCCGACATCGCCGTCGGCGTCGTCGTCGGCGGGTGGCGGCGTGGCTGAAGCCGCATGGCGGAAGAGGACAGTTCCATGCGTAGAGGCGCGGAGGAACAATGATTAATTAATTTCTTAATTAATTAAGTAATTTAATTTTTTTAAGTGAGACGCGCGAATTTTGTGTTCGCGCCCCCATAACACACTGGTGCAGCATGGAACTCCCATAATTTGGCGGGAATACTACAAAGAGTGCCCAGGTGGGCGGAAGTCACTTTATCCGCGCCGAGAAAAATGTGCTAACACCATCGGATAAAAAACGGAAAGTTGACTCGTTTACTGTCGCAAAAATAATTTTTTTCTGCCTATCAAAAAGTGAAATACATGAATTGTATTAAGTAATTTGATATGTATTGTTTCCATAGAAAAAAATTCGTATTTTTAACATTCACATATTTGAATCGCAGTAGATTTACACCTCGCTTCTATATTTGGATTTTTATTTCTTGGAGCGTGAGGGCTTGTCTTCACGATGCAATATCTCACGGCATTTCACGTCTTTCTAGGTCGTGCCGCTAGATGTTGCATGAACGCCTATACTGCTCGATACGGTCACTTTTATGCGACATCTAGAAGCAAGACTGAGAAAGATGCGAAATGCCTTGATAGATTCCATCGTGAAGATGTAGTGTTGTAGCCCCACTAGTAATTATTTGTTGAGGGGGCCTACTTGACCCCTCCACTAATTACTTAGTAGTGTAATGCTGTAGTCACCCTCCTTTCGCCGTGGTCTCAGAAATCCAGAGCAGGATTGTAAAGCGTCCAAATTCACATTGCTGTCACCAAGACAGTGCGTAGAAATAAACCCACCAACTTAACTCGGGAGGTCCTGGGGTACGAGTTCCGACGGCGGCAGGATTTTCGACACTAGCTACATAGCAATGTAGAATTCAGGCACTGTCTGCAGGAGAATTCTATCGGCCGGCTGTTCTGATAGGTAGTTTTCCGTGGTTTTTCCGATCAACATCAGGCTGATTGCTGGAGCAGTTACCCTAACAAACGGGCCACGGACAGCGCGCGATCTTTCCTTCCTCTTCCTTGGCCTATCCTCTCCTCTGACACACACACTTACACTTACATACACTACACTCCCAAGACATGCCGGGAGAACGGTCGGAAACTCAGAGCTTGTCCTGGCTAGGGCGGTGCCCCGCCAGTGGGAGATGCCTGGTTCGGGAAAACCCCGCAAGAGAACTTTTAGGTCGACATTGGATCTCACCATCCAGCGGGGGAAGATCACCGCCACTTCCCGTGATACAATCGCCCAGAATAATTAATCAATCAATAAGCGTAACTGATAAAAATTTGTGAGTGATGAAATTGAGGGCGATTAACTTAATTTATCATCCCAATCGGAATCGCTAGAAATTGTTAAAATGAAAATCAGTTCGCTTTTAAATGTTAAAGCTGTACCAACTAATTAATAAAAACTCAAAGATCAACATCGACACGTCAATATCCATTTTCAAATATATAATAAGGCCTTCACTAACCTATGCCTGTCAAATTTGGGGAGGTGCGGCAAATAGCAATTTAAACAAATTACAAGTGATTCAAAACAAGTATCTACGCTGGACAGTAAATGCACCTTGGTATATCCGCAACGAGCAAATTCAAAAAGAACTCGCTATATGCCCAATAAAACAATTAATAGACAGACTCTCCACCCGATTTTATGCAAACCTACCATCCTGCCCTGCAACCCAAAAATTTAAGTTAGGTTCAACTTCAAAACCATATCCAAGAATCAAAAGTCGGCATTCTAAAGATTTACTTCGACCTCCATAAAATAGCAGAAAAGAAAGCAGTTATTAACAACAAATTAGAAATAAATTCGAGTAGTTAGAGGACCCTTCCTGGACACTCCTCGGTAATTAGTTAATATTTAATTGTAAATTCAAAAATATGTAAAATAAGCCGAATGTTATTAACTTTGTACAGAAATTGTATGTATGATTCAAAATCTTGAAAGGCCAAACAGGCCGAACAAGGACTAATAAATTATTAAAATAAAAAAAAAGGTCGCTTTTACTTCTGATTGTACTGATCGAGGATTACGTAGTTAGTCAATAGATCAGGCTGTTATGTAAATTTTCGAAGAGTTTGGAAAGCGAACCGAACAAAAGTTTCGAGTTGCGTAATCGTTAACGATACTGCCGCCAAAGGAGGACATAAGGCAATGAACTTTATCTTTTATTTACTATCAGGACATTTGTCCGCTTTTGAACCTGACCTTTCATGAACGAGGTTCCAATTCAAGGGCGACCGACTTCGTACTGTGCAATAAACCGAAACATTCTTAGAAGCATTTAGAAAAAGTTTTACATACAGTAAGACGAAAATCGTGCGATGATGTTCTAATAGAGGGATTAAGTCATCACAAGAAGTTTGTAGAAAAGTGGAAGATAAATTTCTCTCAACTTTGTAAATTAGACCCTTCAAAACGTAACTCATGAAATATATGTCTCTTTCGCAAAGAAATTTACTAATTTAATTCTTTTTATACAATATTTTTCTCTACATATCAATGTGTGTGTGTGTGTGTGTGTGTGTGTGTGTGTGTGTACACCAGTGGCGTAGCGTCAGGGGCGCTGAGATGCTGAGTCATCCCCGTATATAAGAACCTTAAATACTATTTGATAATCTTACAAGTGGTCTGTTGAGCGAAACACGTTTTGTATTAATTTAAAATTGATTTCCTATGATTGAATCGGCGGGCTGTTGAAGCTGGCCTCTGATTGGTTGGAAGCTAAAATACTTCAGCGTCTGCCGCCAGTTGCGACGAGCAATGACGCATGCGCAGATGGCGAGGTCCCCTCTACCCTCTTCACCCCTGGCCCAGAGAAACCCGACTGCTTTACGCTAGCGTCTACTGCGGAAAGAAACTCGTTTGTGCATGAGAGCGCAGCACACTTCAGGCGTTCAGTAAATTATCTTTCTCTCTCTCACTCGGGAGTCCCCGCTTGGTCATGGTACAAACTGTAGAAATAGTGCCTGACTACTATTTCTTAATTAATATCCAAGAAATTGTATTATCTCTTAAATAGATTACATATTATTTAAGTCTGCAATGTATAAATTAACAAATGGTCTTATTGCCATTCGCGTATAAGAATTAAAGCTGAGCCATTGTATAATTTGCTTTCAAGACATCGGCAGCCCTGACTGCTGTGTGGATTTTGTGGGAAGCGCCTACACCGTCGTAAGCAATCGAGATCGTGGAAGTAGTCCCAGTGTATCTGCCTTGTGTTGCGTTCGCCTGTTAGACGAAGTAGTTGATAGTGACATTTTGTGTGTTATTGTTGAGCATCCCCAAACGTGTGAGGTCACGCTACGCCACTGGTGTACACACAGGATGGGTCACGAAATTTTAGCACCACCTGCAATTTTTAAACGGTTGAAGTTATTGCAGTGAAGTTTCCACGAAAGTTCGAGGTCACGTTATATATTCTATGTTTTATATTTGTTTTTCGTCAGAGATCAACATATGGTACGCTTTTACAAACGTACATGTATAGGGACATCTGTAAATGAAAATAATTGTTACTAAAATAAATATTAGGATTAACGCTCCATTCTGCGAGAAAATCCACTGCAGGAGGAAAAGGCATTTATGGAGGACATTTCACGTGGAAGAGTTAATATTGTTCTGACTTTTGAAGTGTGAAGGCATAGAATGGCAAATCTAGTTCTTAAAATATCCTATTACGTCTATTTGTGTTGCCAATTTTTTTGAAACGTTTACTCACGAACGGACTAATTTGAATGAAGGTAATTAGGAAAAACGATTAATATTTCACTGCTAAAAAGACAATAAAACAGAAAAAGAGTAAAATGTTAATATTTGTGCAAAGAAATCTACTCCTTAGGTAGCTGGTTGCAACCTGGAGTAGATTTTATATTCAGCAGACACATAACATCTTTAGTCGTGATTTAGAGGAATAATAATAATAATAGTAATAATAATAATAATTATAATAATAATGTTTAGAAATATATTTAAAGTAAAATATGATTATATATATATATATATTATATATATATATATATATATATACATAAACATACATAAAACACAAATTATTTTAAATTACATATTTAGGTGTACCACAAATATAAGACAAATGATATTTAGAAGTATAAAAGCAATCGTAATAAGTGTTATGACAAACGATTTTACAAAACTTTCAATGAAACATATTAAAATTTAACTTTACGTTCTTTTTGTTTTGCGAATTGTTTATTAAGTTAGTTACCATGAAGTTTCAGTTACCATTAATTCTGTTACCACCAGAATTGTTTAATTAATGAAACAAATTGGCGCCCCCCTGAGGTTTGCGCCCTAGGCGGTCGCAAAGTTCGCCTATAGGTAGCGTCGGCAGTGATGGTGAGACTTCAATGACCTCGGTTACGAAGCAAAGACATCGAAGGGATGTTTCTCTGCGATGGAGGTGACAGACACCTCCCGAAAAGTGCATGGAAAAAATGAAAGGTACAGAC
>JAHLJT010009436.1:57035239-57084704 GCA_031308135.1 Acheta domesticus
GGAACAGAGAGATGTACTTTAACATGTTTTTAACAAAAGTTTTAAAAGAGCCGAATAACTTGGGAATTGGTACACATCACTCGAATGCATTGAGTATACACCACTGAATAAACTAATTATATTACGAATTCGTAATATATTACGAGTACATGGTTGCCAATTTTCGTGACATTGTGTAATATGCATTTGTTATTAAATACGGGTCGGGTTACATTAATGACACCTTTTTTTCATTTTTATTTATTTGTCAGGATCGATTTTATTGCGTGAAGTAGTTCTGATTCTTTCCCATCTGCGCGTACACAAGTCATTCCTGCAACTTACATAACTGATAAGTATACCGATGATTCGTTGCCCTTGAACAGATTCTCACTCAGACACAATGAAGACGAAGCTGTATTCTGGCCAAATGACGAGTATTAGGAGTAATTCATATACTATCCGCAAGGACGCAATTCCGACGACATTCAGGATCGTCTCGTTAAAAATCCTCAATGTTGGCGGAAGAGAAAATGTAAAACATAAGCCATTTCGTAAGTTGTAAGTAAACATAAGATTTTTCATGTACTATCAAGTCTTAAAAATGCATCCAAACATGCGATATCGAATAGCCAAACATGCACTATTAGGGGGAAGAATGAATTAAATATGCGCCATAAAATGTTTGCACAAATATTAACATTTTACTCTTTTTCTGTTTTATTGTCTTTTTAGCAGTGAAATATTAATCGTTTTTCCTAATTACCTTCATTCAAATTAGTCCGTTCGTGAGTAAACGTTTCAAAAAATTGGCAACACAAATAGACGTAATAGGATATTTTAAGAACTAGATTTGCCATTCTATGCCTTCACACTTCAAAAGTCAGAACAATATTAACTCTTCCACGTGAAATGTCCTCCATAAATGCCTTTTCCTCCTGCAGTGGATTTTCTCGCAGAATGGAGCGTTAATCCTAATATTTATTTTAGTAACAATTATTTTCATTTACAGATGTCCCTATACATGTACGTTTGTAAAAGCGTACCATATGTTGATCTCTGACGAAAAACAAATATAAAACATAGAATATATAACGTGACCTCGAACTTTCGTGGAAACTTCACTGCAATAACTTCAACCGTTTAAAAATTGCAGGTGGTGCTAAAATTTCGTGACCCATCCTGTGTGTACACACACACACACACACATTGATATGTAGAGAAAAATATTGTATAAAAAGAATTAAATTAGTAAATTTCTTTGCGAAAGAGACATATATTTCATGAGTTACGTTTTGAAGGGTCTAATTTACAAAGTTGAGAGAAATTTATCTTCCACTTTTCTACAAACTTCTTGTGATGACTTAATCCCTCTATTAGAACATCATCGCACGATTTTCGTCTTACTGTATGTAAAACTTTTCTAAATGCTTCTAAGAATGTTTCGGTTTATTGCACAGTACGAAGTCGGTCGCCCTTGAATTGGAACCTCGTTCATGAAAGGTCAGGTTCAAAAGCGGACAAATGCCTGATAGTAAATAAAAGATAAAGTTCATTGCCTTATGTCCTCCTTTGGCGGCAGTATCGTTAACGATTACGCAACTCGAAACTTTTGTTCGGTTCGCTTTCCAAACTCTTCGAAAATTTACATAACAGCCTGATCTATTGACTAACTACGTAATCCTCGATCAGTACAATCAGAAGTAAAAGCGAACTTTTTTTTTTTATTTTAATAATCCCAATACAAATCGAACAATACACTCTCCAATACAAATCGAAATTAATGTCTTCTCGATTAAGCAAACAAATCTATTAGCATATCAATGTGCCTCTTGTATCACATTAATATGTGGTTGTAACTTTCAGTTCAAAAAATTGAGAGACCTCTGGGTTCTTCCAGTCATTGACTTTCACAGATAATTATTTATATTAATTTAATTTTGGAAACTTATCGCTCAGCTGTTACTGCCATAATATGCAATGTCATGAATAAGCATTGTACGACTTACAAACGGTCGGGTAAGGTCCTTCAGCGGTGTGGATGTAGACGAAGGTCTTTCGAAGATTTGGACGAAAGTATCCTTAATAGATATAGATTTTGAAGAGGGAAAATTTTCCTCCTCTCGAAATATAGCTTCAACATTAAAGAACTGTCTCTCTTTAAATTGCTACTACAAGTCTAAACTTGTTGACAATTTCATAGCATTGCTTTCTCTTTCTAAATAGTATAACATTGTAGCATCTTAAATTTCAAAAAATATTCCTTTATTAGTTTATTTCCTTAGAAATGTTTTGAAACATTACGCCCTCAAGCTTTTGCGCCCTTTCACAGCCGCGAGGGCTACGGTGCCATACCTCCGCTAGTAGTCGACACCACCTTCATCTTACTGGCATTCTAATTTATCCTAGAGGCAAGACACAGTTTATCAAACCGGAATTACTTAGGGCGCTTCATTTTGATTTTGAAACACAATTTTTGCTGTTATGTAGGAAAATAACGCTATCTGCAAGAAAGGTTATTATGAAATATTTTTTTCGTTTTGGAGAAACAAAAAAAACGACTGCATTTTCAGAATAAGAGTTCCGCTTATTACTTTTGTAAATTATAGGTTGCACAATTTACTGAAGCAACACGGCAATGTTATACGGCGTATTGGAGAGTTATACAGCCTTTCAAGCAAGAGCAATTTGTTGCCTATTTTTGGCAAGTGCCGCTCACAGTTTGCCTGCACGCGAAGCTTTGTACGCACGGGTCCCGGAAACGCAGCCGGCACGCAAAGAGAGGAAATGGTTAGCTCACCCTGTTGAGGAGGCGGCCTCGAGCAGAAGCGTCCAAATTCCTCCACTCCGAGCCCCTCTGAAAAGCTCTCTTGGCCGCCGCTACGGCGACATCCACGTCGGCCTAGTGGAGAACAGACGCTAGTCAACTCTTTGTATCTGAACGAACAAAATAATGCATACTATCAAGAATCATCATATTCATACCTTGTCAGCTTCAGCTATATCTATGATCTTCTGCCCTGTTGCTGGATTTATCGTGGGAAATGTCTTTCCAGACGCGGAGGGGACGAATTCATTGTCGATGAAAAGCTGAAACAGAAAAAGGAAAAATAAGATTATACCAAAAGAACTTGCCATAAGACGTATTATGTGAATGGTTAACGATTTTTATTCTTGGGGCAAAATGAGTGAGAAGAAGGGTTAATAAGACCAAGATCTTCCAAACGAATAGTGGCTGATGTAACAGTCGAAGATGTGCCTTTTCATCCTTGTTGTCTAACACGGACTCAGAAATTTGTAATCCGGACGAGGCAGAATCCTTTTAAATAAACGTCGGAAATTTTCAATACAATAGCACGGTGAAAGAATTATGCGGGAATGTTGAGTGGTCACAGGTTTTATTATTTTTACTTTTCCATATACTACACGTATAACTCGACCAAGCGAAGAGATGCGATTGCGACGCGTCGTGGAACTAAGTGTAAAAACGTGTCTGTACGTACAATCAGTTTCGCTAACAAAAGTCACCAGGAAAGTGAAGTATACTGCGATTTTTCTAGGAAGGACTCTCAAAATAACTCAAATCCCATCTTCGCGATGGAATATGTCACGGTATTTCGCGTCTTTTCTCGGTCTTGCCGGTAGAAGTCGCATGATTGCAAGCACTGCTTCATACGGCCGCAATCGTGCGAAATCTAGGGGAACAGTCGCGGAGAAAGATGCGAAATGCCGTGACATATTCCATCGCGAAGATGGGATTTGAGTTATCTTGAGAGTCCTTCCTAGAAAAATTGCAGTATAAGTTCAAAGACTGCTTCTAAGGAATCACCAGTGGTGGCTCGTGACATTTTTTTCCTGGTGGGGCCAGGTGTGAAAGCTCGAATATCATCTCAGAATCAATAACTTATTCAATTAAAGAATCATCATTTAATGAATTGTTTAATTAATATTATTTATCAGTTAATTATACCTTTAAATCTAAAAGTTTTCCACAAAAAACAGAAGTAGGAAGTTTTATTAAGTCATTTAATCTAATATTGGAATGTCAATGGAAACAAAAGATTTTTTACAAAAATTACGCTAATGCCATAGCTTATCTTTCGGAATGATGAAAGTTCGAAAGGGGAACGTATCGTAAAATTAAGACAAGTTGACTTCGACTTATTATGCCAATTGTTTAAACGGCTTGCAGAGAAATAAAATCAGCTACATGCCTTTCTTCATTTCCTCCAAATACACTTCATACATATAATTTAGCACCTCGTTCTTTGTCATGTGTGAGTTATATTTATAAATAGAATTGTTTAAATGATCATCTAACACACTATCTAGATTGCCGAGTAACGATAAGTCTAAAAAATTGCCACGGTCTTTTGAATCTTCAGATTCAACATGCCCTCTCAATGCTACTTAGTTCATGAATGATGTCATGGTACTTAACTAAACACTCAGTTATTCTACCTAAAATTTCTATTTTTTGCGACTTGTTCATTATGTTTCTTGATTGAAATTCTCATCGCCGAAACAAACTGTACAACAATGTTCACAGTTCCAAATGTTTCAAATTTGCAAACATTTTCTAAATGCAAAGCACTTTCTTCGTATTTCTTTATCCTTTCGCTCAAATGTTTCAGATCCTTACAGCCTACTGTCGTCCACAATCCCTCACCAAATAATAAACAATAAAAGCAAAATTAGCTTTGTTTTTCTTCACTCACAGTCAACCATGATTTTTTTCTGAAACCTCGAAACACAGAATGATTGTTTCTTCTTTCCATCAACTTGTGTCAATGATAAGTCACTCTGTTGATGTGCTCCTAACCGTTTAATATCATTTTTTTCTTCTTCAAATCTGAGTGAAGAAAACGGAAAACAGTGTAATGAATCCACTGAGTTCATCTTACAGCGCGCATAACTTCACGTGCACTTTGAAAACGGCGCGCTCAGACTGCCGTTTCTCTGCGAAGGGCCCGCTGGTGCGGGGCCCCTAGGACAGCTAAAATTAGCAAGCAGTGGTCGCGCCCAGTACGAAAAGGCGCTGACCTTGTAAACGGAGTGGGGTTACAGCTTTGGGGCCCATGCAGGCCGGGCCCCCATGAGCACTACTAACGCTATCTTTGTGTGCTTAAAGGAACTATGATCCTCAATTCTTGGTTATTGGGACTTGGAATGAGTTCTGGGGACGAATCGTCGATCTTCACGAATAAAGAATTCCAATGAAGTACTACAATTATGACAAAGACATTACTGTAAATATATATAAACTTTTTTGTGCTTTATTAAATATTGGTTGGGCCCGGCCCCTATGGCCCCTTAGGACGAGCCACCCCTGAGAATCACCATGGCTTCCTTCATAGAGGTTGTGAATCAGCTATTAATAAAACAACTTTCAGAGACGCATCATGCAAGATTTGCACTGACTGTTTTATTTTTATCTCTAAGTTGCCTTTTTATTTTACTTTTCACCGTTCTAGTACAAAAATGTTATAAAAAGTAATATTTATATTGAATTTTAATACTTATTCATCGAATTTAAGCATTTTGTATTCTTCTTCATTTATCTTTATTTTCCTTAGGCTTTAGCCGGTTTGTTAGGTATGCAATAAAGTACCAAAACATTAATTTTACTAGTCTTTACTTTTCAAAAGTATCTATAATATTCTTCATTTTGGTGGTAGTTACTTCTTACATAAAAACAATTTTATTTAGTATCTATTCTGAGAAACTACTTAAGTTAAAATAAAACGATTTATATGAATGTTACTGCTCATCGAAAGAATTAGTTTCAAAATTTGCGATCTGCGTCCACTCGAGGCGTCGCGATTTTGACAAACTTTCTTCAAAATTTGGGGGTACTTTAGATGAAGCCCCCCGGGCATTTTCAAAATTTTCTCAAAAACGGCTCCCAACTTTTTCTTTAAATTTCTTGTAAGGATAAAGTAAAATACACTTATAAAACTTATAAAGGTGACATAGACCTCATTTCCACAGTTAATTCTGAATTATCGAAAATTTCAAAAGTTTGAATTTTCTCGACGTCTTCCTGCAAGTACAAAATTGAAGACAGAGATGTTTCCTCCAAATAAAATTTGTTTTCTAAAGTGAGTTCTATCATTAAAGACCTGTACATTTTCTAAAAATTATAGTAGTTAACAGTGGCGTAGCGTCAGGGGACGCTGAGATGCTGAGCATCCCCGTATATAAGAACCTTAAATACTGTATTGATAATCTTACAAGTGGTCTGTTGAGCGAAACACGTTTTGTATTAATTTAAAATTGATTTCCTATGATTGAATTCGGCGGGCTGTTGAAGCTGGCCTCTGATTGCTTGAAAGCTAAAATACTTCAGCGTCTGCCGCCAGATTGCGACGAGCAATGACGCATGCGCAGATGGCGAGGTCCCCTTCTCCCCTCTTCACCCTGGCCAAGAGAAACCCGACTGCTTTACGCTAGCGTCTACTGCGGAAAGAAGCTCGTTTGTGCACGAGAGCGCAGCACACTTCAGGCGTTCAGTAAATTATCTTTCTCTCTCTCACTCGGGAGTCCCCGCTTGGTCATGGTACAAACTGTAGAAATAGTGCCTGACTACTATTTCTTAATTAATATCCAAGAAATTGTATTATCTCTTAAATAGATTACATATTATTTAAGTCTGCAATGTATAAATTAACAAATGGTCTTATTGCCATTCGCGTATAAGAATTAAAGCTGAGCCATTGTATAATTTGCTTTCAAGACATCGGCAGCCCTGACTGCTGTGAGGATTTTGTGGGAAGCGCCTACACCGTCGTAAGCAATCGAGATCGTGGAAGTAGTCCCAGAGTATCTGCCTTGTGTTGCGTTCGCCTGTTAGACGAAGTAGTTGATAGTGACATTTTGTGTGTTATTGTTGAGCATCCCGAAACGTGTGAGTCACGCTACGCCACTGGTAGTTAATGCTAAATGTACTCTATGAAATTACATAATCGTCATATTGTTCTATTCTTTGTTTTTTCCAAATTACAAAAATGTATTTTTTTTTTACTTGTCTTCCACGTCGGTAATATTTAGATTAGTGGCGATTTGTTCACATTATTATATTTACGAGTACATGTCCTTTAAATAATGTGAAGTAAAGTTTTTCGAGAACTCAACCGTTTTCTGTGAACAGAAATTTCGCATTTTCAGAAAGCTCAAAAGCCACTTTCTCAAAAATGGCTCCAAAGTGTTTCTTCAAACTTTTCGAACGGGTAGTGCTAATTGCACTCTTTAATATTACGTAAAGTTCATTTTGGGGTACTTTTTAGTTTTTTCAAAAATTACACAAATGTAATTTTTTTAAAGATCTCTCACAACGTTAATATGCACATTTCCAGCAATATTTAAAGACTATTGTATTTGTGAGTTGAAGTGCTTTAAATGACTTCTAATGAAGTTTTTCGAAATCACAAAAGATACCTGTGAAAAGAGCTTCAAATTTCGTATTTACAGTAGCGCTTAAAAGCCATTTTCTTAAGAACTGCTCCAAATGTTTCAAAGAAAATTATCATTTAGGGATGTTGTTTTACTGTTCTTTAATATTCTTAAATTAATATTTCCGTTCCACGGTAACGAAACCGAAAAATTAAGAAGTCAAAAATAAATGTAGTTTGGGTGGTGATAGATGGCAGGTGGCAAGAGAATACAGTATGTTACGTCCGAATAGCTAGCCAAGACCAAAGGAAATAGAAAACTAATACGGGAAAGTCTGTGCTATTCTGTACCACCACTAGTTTTTGTATGTGGGGGCGGTTCTTTTTAAACGTCAGTCTCAATCATCATTCCGACCTACTGACATTTCAAGGGATAAGATGCTTCAGAAATCGGCGCAGTACAGCAGGAGGAGAGGACACCACGCGTCGAATCCAGAATACTGAACAACTAGCTCGCTCCCCTCCGGACCCTATCGGAATGCAGAACATCAAATAAACTGGTTTGCTTAGAATGGCAGATACTGTGATTTTCCGAAAATATTGACATTGCATACTGGGACCAGAGCACATTGCCGGATTTAGGCCATCGACTAGCACAAATTCGTGCCCCACCCTGATTTATTTTAAATACCCCCCCCCCAAAAAAAACGGGTTAGCGCGTACAATCCGATGTGGGACAACAGCCAGAGGCGTATCTGTGGTATGGCACACATGGCATGTGCCTCTCACAAGGGGCGTTACCCGCCAAAACAAATAACAAACTTAATTTGAAGTTTTCTGACAGGGGCGTAAATTTTACGCTTACCAGTGGGAGCTGAATACCTACATGAGTACAGCTTCCTGTTTCCAGGGGGAGGGATGCTGGTTGCTCTTATTAAACTCCTTTAGACTAATTGAACATTTATAAAATATTTAAAAAATAATTTATAATTTAAATAGTTTTTTAGTACAGTAGGTTGATTAATAGATATTTTATAGATGCACTGACTTTTGTCGAATATTCTTTTTTTCCGGTGACGGGTCCCCTAAACAACTGCGTATTTTGCTTGTAGGTAAATCCAACCCTTATATGAACTCCTGGCATATGAACATTATAACCTCCATATTCACCCTTTCTCCTTGTAACTACGAATAGGTAATTTAAATTTACTTCTACTAGCAAAATAATATTGCGTTTGATGTTAAAAAAAGGGAAAGGTCCCGGGCCGCAGATGTTTGGGTTATATTCTCATAATTTTTAGAGATAACTAGAAGTACTTGTGGAATTTTCCAGTTTTGAAACGTTTTATTTACAACACGAATTCACACTAAGCTAAAACAAATTGTATGTAAAAGGGCTTCTTTTTTAATTTACCCCCAAAAAGGAGTATCAAGATGGGGTGCATTCCGGCACCGTACGCAATCATACACTGTTGAGCAAAGAACTATTCGATATTTGTGGGAAATTAGCACCAGAAAGTATAGCTGGAAAGGTTCTTACTTGTGTATACTTGATGGCAGGACTTCGGTTGGCCATGTTCGGCGGGAGATGGATGAAACGATGCGTATTTACAAAGTTGTGTTGATTGATCTAGAGATGTCTGTTATCTTTCGAGCACTCAGAGCAAGGAACCACTTCAGCGGCCACACAGGAACACACTCGCCTGGTAACTGCCGGCAAGTCGCGATGTGAAACCCCTCCCAACCTAACATTCCCCCTCCCCGACTTACACGGCAGGGACGTATCACGAGAGGCACGTTTTGGGCGAAAAGTCAACAAAAACGCATCAGGAGGGGCTCTCTGTATACTCTCTCTATATAGGGAGGGGCTATCTCTATAGGAGGGGCTCTCTCTATATACTCTCTGAGGAGGGGAGCGTGACAACCAGAGGGATGGAGGGGGAAAGGGCATCGGGGGGGGGGGGGATCAAATCGCGAAGAGGTTAATATTTAGTCGGTTTTGTAAAAATTGGCCATTTGCTTACCACGGTAAAGTTTTGATCAGACCGGCAAACCCATTGCTTTCTTCGTCTCTTATATTTCAATCAGCTCGTTTGTAACAAAGAAATATAATTAACAGCGATTAATTTCGTTAAAATGTAACGTCGTCGATCTCATGCTAAAAATGTTCCACAAACCATATCATTGTGATTCTTTCTTCTCTCAGAATCTGCTTGTACTTAAGAAACGCTAATATATTTTGTTGTACAAAATACTAAAGGGCTTTTATTTCTCTCATTAAAATTAAATAGCAACACTGGAATATTATACAAAAATAAATATATTTTTAACTTTAGTCACTTAAACAGTACATGAATATACATTAATTTACCTTACAATTAAAAATGTATATTGTAACAAGATAATAAACATTAGATGTCAAATGCACAAAGACTATATTTACAGTGCACATTAAAAACAATTATAGGTAAAAAATTGAGATGCACACACACACAATTGCACTTATTTACAGAAAAAGTAGGTTGAGTGATACATATCATGAAAAGCAAACACCAAAATTCACTTGAAAAAAATTGCAAAGCTCAATAAAGAACCTCACTGAATTTATAATAGTATATCACACACCAAAATACACAATATTTGCAGTAGATTGATGAACAATATTCAATCAAATCAACATTCAAAGTCTGAATGTATGATCTATTAAACAATAACAATAATAAGCTATAGTACCTTAGATAATCATTTCCTTTGGACAATATTAACATTGGTTCACACTGGATGAAAATAAATTTTAACAACAATAATGTGTCACATGAATTGTCTTCCTCTTAACCATTAATGTTCCATTAATTAATGGATTATGATGATTAAGACAAACCAAATTAAAGAAAAAAAAGTGGTGCTTACAATAAAAAAGAAAGAAAGAAGACAGTGCAATGAATGGTGTTGAGATCCAGTGTTCAAATCACTAATTTACACACACTGGATCTTTTTCATCTTTTCTGTTAAGTTGCCCAATTGAGTTGAAATTTTGTTTCACATCATAATTTCTTGCTTGATGCATAATTTTTTCTCATGTTTTAAATTTATTCTCCGTCTAAAATTCTTAATTTTTTTCTTAACACCATTTACAAAGACTTCCCAGGCTAAAGTTAAAATATCTTTATTGCCGATGTGATTCATTTAACACAAAATTTTTATGCAATAGTGAAGAATGTCTGAATTTCTAACTTGTAAAGGCTATCCAGCTTAGAGAATGGAAACAGACATGATCTTGCAACCTAAGAACTAAGTACTACTACATCCTCTCATTCCCCAGAAAGGAAACCAAAAAATGTTTCACAATTCAACATATTAAAACCAATAGATGCATTGATTATAGAACATTCTAATTTTTGACAATTAATAAAACTGCTTCCACTATATTCTCAAAATCTTCGTAAAAAATTGTCTTATTATTGTAAATTAAAAGTTATTTCTCAGCATTTTTAGCTCAGCTTATGGACATCAATCCTGAACTTTAATTTTAAATTAAAATCAAAAAAACAGTATGCTTTATATTATCTAACAAAACATATCAGAGAAGTAGCATCTAATGAAGTAATGTGAGGTAACAAATTGTATTAAGAAAACTACAGAATTATTTCCAAGAAACAAAACAGTAGATACTCTATAGGTAAAAAAAACACTTAAATTATACAATATATGTACATTATAGATGCTTTCTGGTCATCTAACCAAGTTTTCTTCTGGAATAATCATTAAAATAAATTACCACATAATGGAACTTTGGTGGCCAACTGAGCAAATTTAAATTACAAATGCTGAAATAATACTGAATATCACTCAGAAGAATCTCGGTTTGAGTTCTTATTGATCATCTGCATTGGCAACTTGTCTTGCCAACATAAGATCTATTGCTTCTACTGCCTCCTTCTCATCCAAGGCTTCTAGAAAGTTACGTATGTGTTGTACTGTAACATTACCATGAAGCTGAAATAAAACAAAAATTTAATTTAAAAACTTTTAGTAATGTGCAAATAATGCATAAGAAAACAAAAACCTCATGTAAATAAATTCAGTGCGAATTCATGTACATAAAACTATTTTCTTTATGTTTCCAATAAATGCATATTTAATGTTCCCTAATGAAAAACAATGTATATGTTGATCCATAGATCTCCATATTCTTTTTTTCTGTGTTGATATAATTGTGATTACTTTTGTTTCTTTATTGTTTTACATGGAATTTTGATGTACATATTTGCTAATCATACATGGAATTATTGAGAACTGTGAACAATGATGTATTTACACAAGGCTATTGTCATGTTGTGACTATACTGTGATTTTGCTAACTTTGCCCCTAACAGCCACTCAAATCCCATCTTCGCGATGGAAAATGTCACGGTATTTCACATCTTTCTCAGTCGTTCCGCTAGAATCCGCATGATCGCGACCATATCAAGCAGTGCCTGCAATCATGCGACTTCTACCGAGAAAGACACGAAATGCCGTGTGATATTCCATCATGAAGATGGGCCTTGAGGGGCGAAGTTAGAGAAATCGCAGTATAGAATACCTACAAACCTGTAAATGGTGCTGAGCAATGTATTTTGTTATTTAAACTAGATGATAACCTAGAATTGCCCATTTATCACAACCGTGACTTAAATCAGAGGTGTCAAACTTGCAAGACCTCAAGGACCACAACTAAAATCTTTAATGTGGTTGAGGCCATATTTACAATAGTCAGGTGATCCACACCTGACTTCCCCTTATTGTTGATCACGTCAGTTTATCCAGCTGCTATGAAAACAGGGGGGAGGGGGGGTATCTGGAACCATGTATGATATCAGGTCATACCATGCATAATACGTGAAACATATTGTGATAATTTTTAATTTCTGAATTTACTGGAAAAAAATCTTGAAACTAAACATAATGAAGTTCTTAACATGTTAAGAAGATATATTGATAAACGTTTCTATAAGGGGCTTTACTAGACATGTATCCTTCACATGAACATTATCTTTCTTTTTATTTTTATTACTTCTCTTTGAGTCCCTTGAAAACATTATTGAAACTTTACTCAATTTACATTCATCATTATTTCATACTTTAAATACATTACTTACATCAGCATAATTAAACAAGAGTTTTGAGGGACTGATGGCAGCCCTAATACTTGGTACCAAAAATGTATAATCCAAGAGATCTGCCAAATTGGTCCATGAATTTGATGCATCAAGAACCGAACACAGTTTTGTTAATGTTTGTTCATCAAAAAGCCCATTATCTAAAACAAAGTAAACATATCATCAAACACAGATGTTAACAGATTAATACAGAGAATACAGATAACAATATTTGCTGTGTCATGCAGTTTTTTCACAAATTGACAATAGAGATTTGGATGAAAGTCTCAGGGCTTCACTCTTTGTTTTCGATTGAAGATTTGGTCTTTGTTCTAATTGAAGTTCTTGGGCAAAAGGCTGAGTGAACTTAATTTCCATATTTCCAGAGTCAATGAGGGAATTCAGCAATCAACATACAATGGGTTCCAAGAACTATGTTTAAACCCTGGAAGTATTATTTTGAGGAGGTCTGGCTGAAGCCAAGATCACCTCTACATAACAAATTAAAACTCCTGGACTCCTACTAAAGCTGAGAAGGTAAGTCAATTAATACACAGTGGTTTTTATTAAAGTTAAATTGTTCACATGCATATTGAGGGTATGAGTGGGGGATCATTCCCCCGTTGTGTTCAAGGTTCTCTGCTGGAAAAAAATTAATTTCACCTTTCAAAGGATACAGTAAATCTGTAATAGGTGCCTTATTAATGATTTTCAGACTGAAATGTTGAAACCACATGGTAAAATTAGGATTCATTGACATGGTGTTGCAATAGGAACTAGTGGTGCTACAGAATGGCACAGACTTTCCCATGTTAGTTTTCTATTTCCTTGGGTCTGGGCCAACTATTTGGAATTGCCATATACTCGTGCCAGCTGCCTTCTAATGCCGCCCAAACTATATTTTTTTTGACCTATTCTTAATTTTTTTGTTTCTTAATGGTAGATCAGAAATATTAATTTTCGAATATTAACGGTAAAACCTTGTCCTAAATGGCAGTTTTCTGTGAAACATTTGGAGCCATATATAAGAAAATGACGTTTAAGCACTACTAAAAATGCGAAATTTGAAGCTCTTTTTCACAGAACATTTTTGAGTTTTCGAAAAATTTCATTTGAAGTCATTTAAAGCACTCACACTCACAAATACAGTAGTGTTTACAAATTGCTGGTAAATTGCATATTAAAGGTGTGAGAGATCTTTCAAAAAAATTACATTTGTGTAAATTTTGAAAAAACAAAACAATACCCAAAAATCAACTTTACGTCATGTTAAAGAGTGCAATTTGTGCTATCCGTTTGAAAAGTTTGAAGTAAAAATTTGGAGCCATTTTTGAGAAAATGGCATTTGAGCATTACTGAGAACAGACATGATTGAAAAGTCTATCTGTCTGTCTATGTGTATGCATGCAACTTTAGAACCTACACCATTTTGATAACTTTCTTTAAAATTGGTATTCCTCCATCATCCTGACAGAACTCAAGGCCCTATAAATTTGAAACGTAAATTTTGATGTTTGGGGGCACTTTACATAAAGCCTAACAATGTTTTCAAAATTATTTAAAAAACTTCAAGGTGGCCACTCACTGACGAGAACAATTTCCGTGACTTTTCCCCATTTTCCCTTCTTTGACCCATTTTCTAACATTCCTTTTTTTCCTGAGAAGATTTGTAATTTCACACTACACTTGAAACTGTTCTTCTACAAATTCCCTGATTATTCTCATTTTTCTGGAAAGTGTCCTACCCCCCAAATATTTTTATTAAAATTTTGACCTCAGATAAAGAAAACGATGCTTAAACAAATGGCACAGGTTACATGTTTCTTAAATTCTCTAAATTTTAGAAAATTGCTTAAGTTCAAAATTTTTTTGGCATTTTCCTATAACTACAACACTGAAAATATAGAATTTTTTATTAATGAAATATGTTCTTCAAATACAACTCTATAAAAAAGGTTGTTTATACTGTATTTAGCTAAATGCAAGTCAACTCCGAATATAAGACGACCCCCTAATTTTGATTTAAGAGGCCTCCTTAGATTTTTTTTATTTTTAACTAATTCTTACTACTTAGTCAATATAAAATTGCACATTGTCTTATTGACTACAAAATTGTCTTGTTGATAACAATGTTACAACTTATGACAGAACTACCATTTTCTTTTTCCTTAAAATCATAAACCTGGTTTTTGTCAATACCCTCATCCTCACATGTATCAATGTTTCTTTCTTTTTGGTTTTCTTTCCATGCCCCTATGAAAGTTTTGCACATTGAATTGAGCAAAACTTAGTCTTTCATCACATGTGATCTAAGAACATGACTTTTTGTGTAAACAGATTTTCTATCTGTTCCATGCTTATTGATGGCCTGTTTCGGTAACAGTTCAAATTTCACTTTAATGTGGAGATATATCTTTGCCACTGAAATAACATAAGATAAAAAGATAAAAGGAAAGACATGACATACAATATTTTCACTAACTCCCTAATTCTAGATGAAAATTAGTAGATATGCTAAATGTCAACACCATTGAAGGGGTAGGGGGGAAATTTCTGTTGTTTTCATACTGAATGACCATTACCATTGGCAATAACATTTCCAGCATGTCTTACACAAAACTAGAAAAGTTTTGCAGAGTACACTTGATCTACTGGCATGGACAGTAAGAACATTCTCAAAACTGTTTTTCTGTTAGAATAACACACATATCCATCTAGTCTACAAGAAATAACCTTATTGGTCAAATCACAAGAAACTCTTAAAAGATCAGATCTTTTGAATTGTTACATCCTTACAAAACTGTTGTAAAACAGTACAAAACTCTGAGAAGGACACTTAAAAAATCTGATCACATACCTACTACTGTGGAATGTTCAGATGGACTTGGACATTCGTCTTTAATTTGGACTTCACCAAAAGATTCATTTTGAAGGGTTGATGCCATATACTGATCAGCCTTCTTCAATATATTCAGTATCTAAGCAAATGAAGAGTACAATAAAATTATACCAGCATACATTCATTACAAAACTAAATAATCATGAGAGAAAACATGATAAAATATGACAATAAGCCAATGGCATTAGTACAAAATACAAATGAATAATCATATTGCAACATTACAACTTGTTTCCGTAGTTACTAGTTTTTATTATGTAAAATTGTATTAATATTTTACCTCATTGACAAACAAAAATGAAATATTGACCAACTAACCTAAAATAAGTTCCTTTCTTTGCCTCCTTCCTCCCCATTTGAAAGCTATCTGAACATTATATCTTTATGGTTTTATCATAATTCTAGGTATCTACTTCTCTGAAATACTTACTTCTTGATTGTCTTTTGCCAAATCCATTGATGTACAACCTTTGGATAAACCATTTTCTTCTTCATCATCCTCATCGTCTTCATCATCTTCATCATCATCATCATCATCTATGTGCAACTGAAATTCATCTTCACTTTCAATCTCTTCTTTTACTGTCACTTCAAGTGGCTTTGCCAGTGGAAGTTCCATAGCTCTACTTCTTTGTTCATGATTGGCTTTCATTGGATCAGCCTAAGTTCACAATAAATTGAATAAAGTATTAAAAAGAAATTGCATTAGCAAGCATGATCCATGCTCAAAAAACACATACAATAGAATTTTGAAGCAATGGAGCATTGCTGATTAAAAACACTACAGCACCACTTTTTCTTTCATTAAAATTTAATTAAAAATCCATTTTTGACAATTTCAAAGTTTATTTTCTATCGCAGGCAGGAAATTTTTATAAGCAGGTTTAGTACATAAGAGAAGATATCCATAATTTACACATTGGGAATTAGGTCTATTGTCTCTTATATGTAGGATTATCTTGTAATGGAGTTCTACTGTACATGGGAAGAGATGATTTAGAGATGAGCAGTGGTGTAACGGTTAGCTTGGACTGTTATACCCAAGTTCGCGGGTTCAAACTCGATTGAAGCCATGGATTTTTAGAGGTGAAAAAATCCTTCGCACGCCTTCCTTCAGAGGGGAAGTAAAGCCGGCTGTCCCGTGTTAGTAGATTTACTGCATGTAAAAGATCCTCAAGCCTAAATGATGGCTCTGAGCACAATTCAAAATCGCCTGTTTCGTCATCCATGGAATACCTTCTTTCCCCACTAGTTGGTGAAAGGAGCGTAGCGAAATTTGCGTTGTCAGATGCAAGAGCAAGCCTTATGGCCCAAGTCTCACCACATAAAGTAAGGATTCAATTCAATTTAACTATTTGTGGGGTGTATCTCTCAATTTAATATAGATGTTTTGTACATATATGTTGCAGTTAACAAGATTACATGCAATGTAATAACAATTGCTTGTGAATATTTGACCCAAATACTGTTCCTGTAACATATTTTTATCACATTTGTATCTTAGGTTGAGTTTCTATTGATGCCAAAGTTCTAGAGATTATATCTTCTCCTTGTACAACTGAAGGATGACTGAATAATAGTAGATACAGCGATTTCTGATGCAAAAGAACTGAAGTGTTGTTTTGGTATTTAGACACTGATATGACAACATGAGCACTGGGTAAGTGCAAAATGATATCTAATGTATGTAAAAATAAATTTGATTTGTATTTTGAAAGCCTTAATTTTAAATTTAAATTGTAAAAAAATAAAGTTTATTTATTTTTATATTTGAATATCAAACTGTTTAATCAGATTTATTTTTCAAATAAAGATACCAACCTTAGCATCAATCAACAATTGGCATATTTCTGCGTTTCCTCCATTAACTACACAAGCATAGTGTAGTGAGGTGTCTCCGGCATAATTTTCCAAATTTACATCAACATTTGTCTGCAGAAATGTCAGCATTTTTATTAAATGAACTAAGTTTTAAATTCAGCAAGTGCCACTTGCATTAAGTAACAGTTTTCATACCTCTTTAACAAGATACTCCACAATTTCTTTATCACTTTGTTCCACAGCTACCATTAAAACATGACGGCCTAAAGTGGAATCAGCTTCATTGACATTGGCACCACTCTCCACCAAGGATTTGACAGCAAATAAATTTCTTTTCACAGCAGCTAAATGCAGTGGTGTTTGACCTAATAATAAAAAAAAAAAAAACAAAAAAAACAATTATTATACATAAGTCAATAATGCATTTTGCTCTCCCTCTCATAAGGCCCACAACAGATTACACCAAGGAATGCGTTGCGAGAAATGTGTGACGAGAAATGAGAAAAGAGGTCAGTGAGGGCTGCGTCCACACGCTACAAAGAGGTTATTCAATGTCTCGAAAATGCCTTCATGTGCCACAAGCAGAGAGTGGTGCCAGCAGTTTTAGCTATGATATCATCAAGCGAGTCCCATGTCTTGTTTTATTAAATGCTCTTGTGTAATTTTAACTCTTGAAATCCTTGTTTTGTTACAATAATCGTAAACCATTTGTTCAACAAGTTTGAATTGCTTAGAGAGAAACATACAACTGCATTACATACAAATCATTATTTAATGGGGGGGGGAAAAAAAAGAAAAAGAAAAAAAAGAAGAAAAAAGAAAAAAACAACAGGAAATTATGTGACGTATAAGGGAGAAGCAGTACATCAGCAAATTTTCTTGAGCTCCGTAATCTCTACCCTTCTCTGGTTTACTACATTTGTTGGTTGAATAATGAATAGATGATGAATGATAAAATAATTCATAATAAAATTCACAATTAATAAATCCATTCATAAATACCAATTAAGAAAAATAATAAATTAATTCAATTCTTTCAAAATACCCCTTCAAGTTTCTTGCTTCAAATTTTTATTTTTATATTAATCATTATGAGCGGGTTCCATACAAATAAGAATATCTTCCATACACGTTTTTTCTTGTTCATTTCTGTTTTAAGAAAAAATTCAAGAAAACAATTAAAAAGCTGGTAGTTTATTGCATATTTTACTGCTAAATGTTATAACCTCACTCATTTCTAGGCACTGTTTGGTGTTTTCCTGCAGCAGTGAATGCCAAAATGTCATATAACAAGTTATGGAGTAGAAATGTGTCTGAAAAAACTCGCTCGCCAACCGACTTCGAGTGAGGAACTCTTAGGCCTTCACAGAGGCACACGAGAAAACTCTTTCAAGTGTGTGGAGGTCCATAAGTGTCCCTTGTTTCAATTTTCCACAATTCTCGTAGCACATTTCTCGCAACACATTCCTTGGTGTAGTCTGTTGCAGGCCTAATACATATTCAAGCACAGTCATATGCAAGTGTAGGATTCATATACACTTGCAAGCCACCTATCAACTTCATTATGCCAATATGTACAAAAAACATTTGTGAAAATGCTTATCATACATTCTGCAGCACCCACTCAATCAATAAAATATATTAAAAATATGATCATCCTGACATTAGCAATTTAAAACAATGAAATAAAAGTGTCTGATGACAACTGTACAGTGACAGTGAAACAAGAGATTTTGTAAAGTGCAGACACAACTGATGGTTAGTATTGTTTAAGTGCCAAACAAACTGCAGGTTGAAATAACATACTAAGAACTCACTTTTTCCCATAAAGGAAAGCAATGTATCTATTGAAATAAATTGTTTAGGAAAGCGTCTATCATTTAGTTTCATCACTGCTGGCAAATGGGCTTTTACCAATAAATTTGGTTGAAAGATATGAAAAACACAAGATTCTAAATAAATTATTTTAATATTACTGTTATGGAGGTCATAAATAATGCACAGTTTGACAACATCACCAGCTGCAGGATGCAATAGAACTGATTTTTGTGTCACTTGTAGTTCCAAGTGCCAAGACGAAGCACATGTCTCGGTTTTATCAATAACTTGTCTCGTTATCTAATAACGAGTCTTAGAAATGGAGCCTGCACAGGTCTTAGGTACTGGGAGGGTTGAGGATCAAAGATCACATGTTCAGATTGCAACTTTACAGGGAAATAGCCATTTGAAATCCAGAAAACTTGAAGTGAGGTGTGTGGTGGGGTTACAGTGGTCTGTAGCAGTTTCCTATTAGTCTAGTTGATAGCATGAAGATCGTTTGAGAAAAAACGAAGGATGCAACACCCGGAAGGCCCAGAACATCGACAGATGAACGAAGTGTGAAATTTGTGGCAGATTTTATTGAAAAAGATAGTTGTACAATATGAGGAAATATTTCTTAAGCCACAGGTATTTCAATACTGTCCATATTTCGAATACTGTTAAATGATTGATACTGAAAATGCACAAAATCCGACATCAGTTGCTCAACAATTCTGGGACACTCATTCTCCACAATGCTCCTCCCACACATGGCCAAAGTCAAAATAGAAAAGTTCCACAAATGTAGTTGGGAAGTGTTACAACATGCACCCTACAGTCTTGACATGACTACACTAGACTTTGACTTTTCCCAGAATTGAGAAATCCTTCTGTGAGAACTTCGCTTTTCATCCCTTGATGAGCTTTGTGCAGCCGTTGCCCAAACCATTTGTCTGATGAGCAAAATAAAGACATTTGATGGAATTCTAAAACCTCCCTGTTGTTGGAACTTGGTAATTGAGAAGAACAGAGATTACATTGAAGGATCGTAAAGAGATTTTCTCAAAAAAAATAAACCTGTAAGAAAATATAAAATACTGTGCATTATTTATGAAATTACAGTCATATTTAAAAGAACTTGACGTGAATAATTGATATAAATTCAATAGTTAATTTTAATTAAATCCATTTGTGTTACATAACATGCATCAAATAATATTTATGAACAATTCTGTTGTTAAGAGCTGACATGTAACACAATCTTTTTTATTAATTTTGAATTTAAATAAAATGGGATTTCTTTGTAACAAAAATACCCTACACTAATTTTACTAAATAATGCTAATTTTGGAAATCCTTCTCATAAAGTGAATGGGCAGAATAATCTCAATTATTACTTACCTTCGTAATTCTTTTCATTAAATTTAGGCTTGTGTTCATTATGTATGTAGTTGTCTTTATCTAATAATTCAGTTAGACACTCGTTGTGACAGCACTTGATTGTAAGGTGAATTGCTGTATTTCCATCAGAGTTTGTAAAATTTGGGTCTGCACCTTTGGCAAGCAACATTTTTACAAATTGTGGTTGTTTGTGAAGCACAGCCAAATGCAGAGGAGTCTGAAAATTAATAAATACTCTCAACAATCAATTTCAAAACACTTTTCTATATTTTAAGACAATATCAATACCCTGTATCAAAAACCTTACCTCATTTCTAAAATTCTGAGTATTAATAAGATGCTCTTGTCCTCCTTTTTCAAGAACTTGCAACATAAGCTTTATTGCTTCCTTTTCTGCACACATGACACCAGCATGGAGAGCCCTGAAAACAAATTTATAACGGAGATACACACATTGCAGTGTTTAAAATGTTTTCCTTGAAATTACAGTCACAAAATTAAATAATTTCAATAAGACCAATGAATAAGACTCGATAATATTAATTTCTTTTTTTAACTGTAGACAATGACATCTTTATTATCTAATTACCGACACTTGAATCCCACTTTTAACTGATTTTTTACTGTTTTCCCCCTCTTTTCAAGTCCAATGGAAACATTCTTAAAACAATATTTATTTTCTCCTATATTCACAACCCATCATTAACTACACATACAATTTGTTCAAGAAGTTTCATTACCAACACATGCTTTTGACCTTTCTCTTCTTTATGAGATTAACTTCTTCGATCATAAGAAATTTCAACACTTTACTGCAAGGAGCGCAAAAATAAATTCATTGCTGTAAGTAAGTTGAGTTTTAAAACCCATTTTGTGAAATTTTCTGAGTGGTAACCCAATTAATTTCAGGAAAAGGAAATTACAGACAAAAAGTAATACATTTAAATGGGCAAATCTCAGTATTACATCTACATCATACTAAATTCTTATTTGGATTCTAGAAGCATCCCCATTTCATAGTCATATCTATCCAAAACACAAAAAGTGAGCACTCAATTATCTGAAAAATATTTGAAGGTCTTGTTTTGTAATTGATAAAATATTGCATGAGAAATATTACATTGATAACACAAATATTTTTAAAGATAATGCAAGTAGCATCCACATAAATGTAAACAGTAGGTAACAGTTTTATTGAAATTAAAATCACAGAGGATTGCATTTATTAAAGAGTATTTGACTAATGAACTTATATATACTACCTTTCTTCCCGATTTAAATTTTCCTTATTGAAAACAAATAATTTTCATTTCTAGTAGCAATACAATACTTGTGAATCATTTAGTTGGCCAAAGTAATTATTTTAAGATTGTAATAACAAAATATATACATATATATATATATATATATATATATATATATATATATATATATATATATATATATATATGGTCAAGGACAGGATAGGATTGTAATAATAATAAAAATAAATAAAAAAACAACCAACAACTACAACCACCACTACCACAACCAACTAATTTGAATGATCAAGCAAATACATAAATTTGCTAAAGTTACAACTTAGTTTTCATGCAGGTTAAGATTAAAAATCTTATTAACTATTAAAGGAAAATTCCAGGTTATCTAGATGAAAGGATGTTCTTTCAATTAGTTCATTGATACAATCACAAATAATACGCACATTAACCTTAAAAAAGAATTAACAAACCATTTCTTTCCAAGAGTGGTGTACTTCAAAGCAAATAATACAAAATGAGTTCCTCAAGGAAAATTTTTCAAAAGTATGTTATATTCTGTTATTGTTGTTATAACACATTACTCACTTCTTTAGACAAACTTCTGGTTTTAGTACCTGAATTTACGTCTGGATAATTTATTTGGCCAATCCTGTCATTGTAGTACTACCACAGCAAATTCAACGTCAGCAACCACAATATAATTTATAAGAAATCAACAGCTGATGTGAAAAACATGAAAATCGGTATACAAGAAGCCAAGATACTACATTGAACCTGCTACCACTTCACCAATCACTTCATGAAAAATGTCAAGTAGCCCTGGCGACACATTCAAAATCATGAATGCCATGTGCCGTCGTACCTGCTAGAGAGTGACCACGTGAATGACAGCATATGCCGTCGTACATGCCTGAGGGGTTAATCTGATAATATAGATCAACTCATTAATTTAATTAAATAAACTTACTTGACAAACTAATTAAAACTGCTTCTAATATTATTAATGATATTAAAACCTAACAATATTAACATCAATGAACTTGACTTACGTTTCACCTTCCATATTTCTCATATTAAATATATTTTCAATTTTTTTGGCTGTGACATCTGAGGGATAATTTATCTTGCAAAACCATATTTATCTGCTTTAGTGCCTTCTGCAGCAAATCGTAATCACCCTAATGCAGGAAAAAAGTAGTTTATTAAATAAAAAGCAAGTTTAAGAAATATACACTCATACACCCAAAATTTAAAAATAGATACGAATTTACGATTACTTTATACTGTATAAGGAAACGAGTTCTCAAGAGGAAAGGAAAAACCAATTTAAATGTCCCAATAATTGTCCTCAATTTTGAAAGTCAATTTTGAAAAGAAAGAAGAAGAAGAAGGGAGGGAAAGAAAGAAAACAAAAGAAAAGAAAAAAGAAGAAAAAGAAGAAAAAAGGGGGGAAAAAGCTATATACACTATCTTTCACTTATTTTTAACAAGATCCACAACATTTACTGATTACCCTTAACAGATAAAAGAAAAAAAGAGAATAAAGAGGTCTCGGCTTTAAAATACTGTAATACTTAATAGCCAATGTAGATCTTATGCCTACAACCAACAGATTCCTAAACAGCAACTCTTTATGGATATCACATTTAAAAACTAATTTAAAAAAAAATACTTCTCACCAAAATTTCTTCTTTAACCTCTGGTCGGATCATTTTCTTCCTTTATTCTGATTTCAGTGACAGCATCTTTTGCTGCAATGTTTACAGAATATCTTATTATCAACAAATCTGGATTAGGCTAACATAACAAGGTAACAGGGTCCATGAAGCAACTATTGAAACCCCATTTATACATTGTGCACTTACAAATTTTCACATATATGCATTATTGTTTACAAGTCACAACTAAATTCCTACACTTCCCTTGTTAAATTTTTCAGATTTGCACTTTACAATTACTTGTTTTTATACAACCAAAATGAAAGTTCTGAAAGTATATATCGACCTAGATGACTCATATGTAAAAACTGATTACATCGACTTTGAAGACCCCCGTTTTCTTGGTAAGCAAGGCTTGTCAAGCCTTCCATTGGAACCTGATGAGAACTGTTGAGGCTGTGAACTAAACCACTATACAAGGAAAATGACCCTACTGCCCACATAATACTCTCTGGTTTCTACAGCTTTGCGTAATGTTTACCAAAATTATACAGTAAACATTTAGAGAGGGAAATTTATACTATAAATGCAGAGAAACGCCAAGGGTATAAGATTACTCTTTTTGAAAGTCAGAACTTTCCTTCTTGAGAATGTTACATTCACATATTATTTTCCAATACAATAATATTGTCAATAATCTGTGTTTTTATTTTGTATCTATATTTTCCTCATTTTTACTCAGTTGTTTTTCTCACTGAAGAAATTTCCCCCCCTTCAATCCCATGAACAACGTATAAATGAATTTTCACAGGAATCAATAGGAATACAATTTGGACAATCAACTCATAGTATTCTTTTTATCAAGATTAATTATGAACAATTTGGTGAAGAGATTAATGCTATTAAAATAAAATATTAAAATAAGAGAGACAGAATGTTATTTTCTGCCAGAAATGACAGCTAATCATTCATGAGGATGATAGTAAAGTCAAAAAATACTTTGATATATTAAACCATAATGATAATACAACTACATCTGTCTTTCTCATTCAGTTATCATTATCAACACTACCGTATATAATTCACCTTGAATCACTACAATATTCTGTGCGTGTTGTTGTTTTTGTTTTTTTGTAAGTATCTCCAGAATAAATTTTCAATTTATTCTTAAAAGTTTTAATTTTGTATATAGAATTTAGAAAGCATTATTAACTGTTACAACCATGAATAAAAAGAACAGAGAAAAGTCTCAAATTGCTCAAGGAATTGTAACCCTAATCAAGAATTGAACCTAGGTTCCTTGGATTAGACCCATTTTCTCTGGGCTGGATGGTGACAATTGGAGATAGTCTCACTTCTTGAAAAAATAAGTTGAGCTTTAAATGAAATATGTTCACTATTTTATTTTGCATCTTCCTATTCATAAATCCTCTAAATAAAATCTCTCTCCATAACACACAAAGGGGCAGTTTTAACAACTATTTCAAACAAGAAGCAATTTCCGTAGATTTATAATTACCCAAGAGCTGCTGTTGTTCAATGTAGCCAAGAGAAAAATCTTCATTGAAGAAGACAACACAGAAGTTTATAAAGAAATTGCTGCAGTAGTAGCAAGGTGTGATGCAGGGTGCATTGTCCTTGATTTTATAAATATTGGGATTTCCTCAAATTTGAATAATCAGATTTACTCATCAAAAATTGAGCTTGTCATTTGACATTGCCAATATTTTTTTTTTTTTCTGACAGAAGTAAATATTTATTAATTTGCATTCTATTCTACAACTTGTATTCTTAAGTGTGCATAATCTATTGTAATGCACTGAATGGGAAACAGAACATGATTACTACAATTTCTCCAAAATGTCCACAAGTCTTGGCAGTCTCAGTCCTAATCAGCTTGGATAATCATAAGTCTATTGTACCAGGTATTAAATAAATAAAAATGGGACTTACATAAAGGTGACTTTTCTCCATCAAAAGCCAAATCGTGTCCATCCAAAGTTTTTATGTAATCTACAAGAAAACAACTATAATTAACATGTTTAATTTGCTGAGTAACTGAGAAGATTCATACAATTGAACATTAATATACCCCAAAAAATTACATTTTAGTAGGAAAAAAGAAAATAAGACAAAATATTTGCAGAAATGTGTGCAATTCAACTATTTTTTATGCTGTAGTAATGGACAACCTGTATTAATGAAAAAAGTGCTGTTTCCTTGAGATGGTTCACTACTTTCATCACAGAAAAGTTGCCACAAACTCACTATACGCAAATGCAACACTTCAGAGTGTTAATAGCATAAGGAAAATGAGAAGTAATCAGGAGCAGAAATGTCTGGTTTGTGTAACGATAAATTAATCATAACTCTATTTCATTATTAAGCACTTTTTTTTGTTAGCACAAGTATTAATTTTTACTTTCTCCCCTTAAGAAGGTACTCCTTAAGAAGAGAAAGTATGTAATTCTACGGGAAAAAGCGGTGAGTTTTCAGCACAAAAACCTCTTAATGTAGGGACCTGGTAATGAAATAGTGGATAAATCCAGTTGATAAATTTAGAAAAATAATCCTCAAACACGTGATATAGCCAAAATCCATGTTTTGTGGGTCCTTGATACTGAAAAATAGATTGATGGCAGAACGTGTCTGCCTATGAACAACTACTACCAGCTAAACCATTCAATCGAATTTCTCCAAAACTGATATCTCACAATTGATCTGGCTGATGTTGCAACCCCTTGAACTTGAAACAAATATTTTAATTTTGGGGTACTTTACATGAAGCCCCTTGGACCTTTTCAAATTTTCAAACAAATGGCACCATCGTTTTTGATTAAATTTTATTGTTGGATAGGGTAAAGGACATTTAAGAGTACAATACAGGGCTGCAGGTCTCAGTTGAAATCCCTGATTTTTGAAAATTGAAAAACTTAAGAATTTTCTCTGTCTTCCTAAGACTACAATGATGAAGATAAACATTTTTTCTTAATGGAATGTGTTCATGCAAAACAGATCTAAAAATAATGTCCTTTTCAATTTTTCAAAAACACAAGAATTTTGTGTAAATTTTTTGTTTTAGGCAATTTTGATTTTTTTAAAATAATTCTTGCTTAAAAATGGCACAAAATTTTTGGATTAAATTTGGACCTTAGATAACATAAAGAATGCTTAAGAGAATGGTGCAGATCTCGTGGTCATTAACTAAAATTGTGGAGACATAATTTCTTTTTTTTCCTTTCATAATGAAATGTGTTCTTTGTTCGTTTTTCCAATTTGCTTTTGTTATACATTTACAAATTAATCTTTTAGAAATTCTTTAAAACCTATTTGAAATAAAATTGCTAGTCTTCAGGGAATGTAAGATTGGAATGCAACACTGGCATTCTGTGTCGTGTTTTGTTGTAACGTAATTTAGCTGTATGAAAAGCAGTTGTAATTGTCCAAATTTGTGTTTATATTTGCAAGAAAATATTTAGTTTTTCATACCAAAAGTTCTACAATATTTGAGTTTTACAAAAAATTATGACTGAGTTATGTTAATTTGGTTGGTGTATAAATAGTATTACATAACCATTACTAAAGGTGAGAAAGTACATGCTGCTTTAACTCCACTAGTTTCTAATATAATTAATACCCTCACAACAACTGATGGTGCAAAATTTCTAAAAATTAAAATTTACTTTAAAATGTTTGTTATGATGAATTATTTCAGGGAAGATAAACCTTAAGGAAGCACGAGGATGGTTCTGTACACAATATTCTTGTAATAATTTAAATTTGTGCTTCCAGTACTCCACAAATTGTAAGAGCATTGTCATAATGACAGAAAATATATCAATCTCACATTTAAAGTTTTTAACTTCCTCACATGAATAATTAAAAACTATAATTAACTTTGAAACAAACAATGCCAGAAAAAAAGCTCTCTAGATTTTGTGTTCAGCAGAAGAAAAAGAAGTGAAAGATAGTAAAGAGTTCCTCCAAACCACCTCATAATTACAAAGATTTAGTTTTTACCACTAGCAATAATTCCTTCTGTCTTCAAGGTTCCAGCAAAAGGAATATCAGAAGTATTCAACATGAATGCACCAGTGCATGCAGGTTCCATATTGTATTTCTGGTTTACTGGTTTCAAAATATCTGTGCCTACTGACCCACCATATGCAGACAGTGTTTGGGGCAGGTTTAAGTCTACACAAACAGAAAATATACACTCATAATTCTAATGTGATTAACACCAGATGTTCTACCGCACCTAACCTTTAAATTGAATATACAGAACAATCCTCTGCTTTTGGTCAAAGGAATTATTATCATTCAAGATACAAAGCACCACCATCAAATTTTTAAATTCTGTGAATATGAGGATAGGTTCAACTATAGTATTAAATCAACATAGTAAGACACATAAAAAACAATCTCATTTACAAACGTACTTTACATCAAATCATCAAAGAAAAACTTATTATCACAAGCATACAACAAACCTGATATAGAAAGATTGTTCATAAATTCTCGAAATTCTGAAGAATTGAGACCAGTCTCCTCATTTAATAATTCACTTAATGATGGTTCCCCTACAATGTTATCATTTCCATTTTTTATATCGTTTCCTATATCCATCATTCCATTTGTACACCAGTTATAATGTTTATGAAATTGGTATTCTCAGAAGAATGCAAATTTTCATTAGATATTCTTTGTCTTTTTCTAGTTCTCCCTGCAAATAAACAATTCATAACAATTAGATTAGTGAACAACTATCTTTGCCAATCATTATTATAAAACAAGAACAAATAGTTGGAACTTTATTACCTGTAATGTTAATTAATCTAATTACCATAACAATTAATAAATTAATTTATAAATGGTTATGACCCTGAATAATTGACTCAAATAATTGATTATAATGGAAAATTCATTACTGTACATATTTTACAATTTATTTCAATAATTACAACAAAATTCAAAATTGATTAATACATACCCATTTTTTCTGATGGTTTATACTGAAATTTGATAGGCTCACTGCAGTCTCCATCTGTAGGTCTATAAAGTTGAAGGAAAACATCAACAGGTTTCTCGATTTCAAGATCCCGATATGGTGGAGTTCGAAATACAATAGCGTATTGATGGTGTACATCTAATTCAGAAAATTTCCCATAATCACACCATATTTCCTGATCATCTTCATTAACTTCAAAAAATTTTATCTTTATGTTTTCTGAAATATGAAAATTCTCAGTGTACTACACATTTTCTCCTTATACTACAAATTCTTCTTAGGTAATTGCATTTGAGTAATTACATAAAATATGAAAACAACATACTTTTTCCAACTTTTTCCACAAGAATGAAAACTTCTTCTCCACCCATACAGGTGCTTACATGTTTGTCTATTCGACAAATCTTTAGTTCTCCCGTCAAAGCACTTTCTGCAATTATATTTCCATTACAATTATTATTAACATAAAAAAATCACAAAATGCACAGTTCATTGAAACAACATTAAATTCTTAATAAATACTCCCCACAATATTATCAAAATTCACTTTCCTCTGAATATGAAATTATTTTCACACTTTCTTCCATTACACAAATCAAGTAACAGTACACAATAAAAACTAAACATTCTATAACATTCCTTCTCTTCCTAAAAACATTCCTGTGACAATTCCTCACATAAAGGAAAATGCTGAACATTCATTAAATTTGTCCATTTGAAATCATGCAAACACTTCACATCCAGAAATGGTCTGGGGTCTATACGTAATGTCCCTGCTCAAGTGGCATTTGTGCAACCTCTATTACAATTCTTTTTAACTGCAAATGTTTGAAAGCACAAGAAAGAACATATTTAAATTTGTCTACTGAAATAGTTGGTGTATTAAACGACAATACATCAGGGAACTGAATTCTGAAGGGAAGAGTATCTAGTTAAGATGAGTACTGAGCCATCATTACTCTCTTGCGAAAGTATGATGTTAAAAAATCCTCACAAATTAAAAGGAGGATAAAAAATAATAAAGAAAGAAACGGAAGCTTCAAGAGAGAGGCATTTGAATGGTATTCAAAACACTATGATATGAGAAATACCATCTTTCTGAAAATTGTCAAAGTATTGGGGTGGGCAGATTCCTTTGTGCCTCTGAAGGGTAATTGTTGATTGAAGAGTTGACAAAAGCCAGACTTCATTTTATAGTATTGCTGACAAAATACAACTCCCCTTTTCTCATGCAACAAGCAGCTAGAAGTTCTCCAACAGCATGTACAGTTGACTCTGGTTATGATGAACTTTAGGGGACTAACAATTTTGGTTCATTATATCTGATGATGTCAAATTAAACAGAATTTATCCTCAATTATACAGGCCAACGACCAAAAAACTTTTTGTATGTGTTCACCTAATTCTTATAATTTTAATTGTGCTGATTCAAAAATAACAATAAAAATGTCGTATCACCCACAATTTGTTCACATTTTAGCATTTTATCTGTATAGCCAGGCAAATGCTGCTCTGAGTATCTTGATATGTATGAGATGCAGGAAGTTATAAATTCCCATATTTACTAACTGAATGGGATAGTAGTGCACGAGATTAGCATTAGTCTAGAAAGAATTGACCTTTAACAAAATCTTTAAACCCAGGGGAAAAGAACATTCAATGGGAACATAAGTTGGATCAACAAAAGATTCTCCTCCCTCCATTGCACATAAAATTAGGTCTCATGAAACAATTGCCTTACCTAAAGATAAGCAGTGTTTCAAGTACCTTTGGAAAAGTTTATGTAATTTGCAGCAAAATTATTAAAAGAGGGTACCTTCATTGAGACTGATATTAGAAAAGTGATGTTTGATCCCCAATTTGAACTACATTTGACAGAAAATGAAAATGAAGCGTAGAGTGCTTTTAATCACGTTATTAATAAGTTACTAGCCACCAAAAAACCAAGATTATCAAGCAATTGTTGCCAATATGCTGAAAGATGTGAAGAAATTGAGATGTTTAATGAGCCTCAAGGTTTACTGCTTAAACAGTCATTTACAATTCCTTCCCGACGATTTAGGTGACGTAAGTGAAGAACAAGGAGGCGTGTTTTCATTAGATCTGAAAGTGATGAAAAAACGTTATCAGGGACGCTGGAACATCAATATGATGGGAGATTACTGTTGTCACTTCACCGAGAGAGTCAGCAAACGGCGTAGAGGAGAAAGAGCTATTTCAAAGGCTTTAAAAGAAAAGAGACAAAGAAAATATACGTCAATGAACACGTAAAGACTTTGTAGAATGTAATGTTAACAATATAAAGCCATCTTGTATGTTTAAATAAAGTTCTGTTGGTATTTTAGAGGACGTTTATTTTTCACTTTATTAGCATATATAGCATATTTTCCCAAATCTTAATAGATCAAATTCTGACCAAACTGTGGGTGATGGAAAGAAATAAGAGTTCAGATGCGGATTCAGCACCCAAAAAACTAAATCAGCTATTAAGATTTAAAAAGGTTTTTGAAACCCTTTTTTTGTTGGCCTGTGTTATCAATTACTTTAATATAGAGATACAGTAAAATACATTAGCAGCACGAATTGAAAATGTTAATATCTTTATTTGTCCTTAAAAAATCAATTATTTAAAATTGTATTCTTCTTTCATTTTTCATTAGTAATTTCTCTATCACCTTCCCCAGAGACTGTGTTCTCTCCATAATTGATTCTACATTGTCCACTGTCTTCAAGTATTGTAATGCAGTCTTGACATGCCTCTTGCACTGTTGGAACACCGTCCCATGCTCCCTAGGTCCTTGACTCGCCTAATAACATATGAGTTCCTATTGGTAGCGAGATGGCACCAGCAGCTATTGAAACTGATCACTTTTACACTTTTTTTTAAAGAACTGTTTTTATAGAACAGATTTCATTAAAAAAAGAAAATCTCTATCATCAGTATTGTACTTTTGCAATTTCAGAGAAATCGGTGATAATGGGACCAGCACCATTTTCTTCACTGTTCTCTGCTTCATAAGAGAACAAAATTTGAGCAGTTTTTAAAAAAATAGTTGTTTAAAAGTTGCCAATGTTTCACACAAAAATTACTCTTACTTTGAAAAATTGGGCATCACCTTGACATGACATATTTTAAGATCTGTTTTGGATGAACAGACTTCATTCAGCAAAAAACTATTTTTTCATGATTGCAGTTGTAGGAAGACACCAAAAAAATGTTGAACTTTTGCAATTTTCAAATTTTCTGGGAGTTCAAAGGAAATGTTACTTGCTCCATTTCTTCAAAGAATTCCTATCAAAGAAAAGAGTTTTCCACTATTACGACCGTAGTGGTGCTACAGAATGACACAGACTTTCCCGTATTAGTTTTCCATTTCATTTGGTCTCAGCTAGTTATTGGAACTTGTACATACTCTTGCTGAAAGTACATTTTTTTGAATAGTAGAACGGCAATATTATTTTAACATCAAAGAGGAGTAAAACCTCGTACTAAATGGCAATCTTCTTTGTAAAATTTGGAGTGTTTTTTAAGAAAATGGCATTTAAGCAATATTATGCAAAAATTGTAGCTTTACGTCATATTCCAGAGTGCAATTAACACTATCCATTCGAGAAGATTGAAGAAAAAATTTGGAGCCATTTATGAGAAAATGGTGTTGAGCATTTCTGAAAATGCGGAATTTTAATTTGGCTTTCACAGAAAATGGTGAGTTTTCGAGAAACTTCTATGACATTAATTAAAGCACATGTACTCACAAATATAATAATGTGAACAAATTGCCGCTAATGTAAATATTAACGTGAGAAACAAATAAAAAAAAATTCATTTCTGGATTTTTGAGAACACAACAGAATACGGCAATATGGCATTTATATCACCTCATAGAGTAAATTACGCACTATCTTTACCAAAGTTTAAAGAAAAAATTTGGAGCCGATTGTGAGAAAATCTTCATTTTGAAATCTTTCAAAATTGCACATATTGTACGAAAAGTACTAAAATTGTTTTAGAAAATGTACATGACCTTAATGAAAGAACTCACTATGGAGAATAAATTTATTTGAAGGAAAAATCTATCTTTATTTTGTCATTGTAGGAAGAGGCCGAAAAAAATACAAACTTCTTCAATTTTCAAAAATTTAGAGTCTTGCAATTAGAACCTATGTCACTTTAATAAGGGTATTTGCACTATTCTTACAAGAAATTTCAAAAAAGTTGGAGCAATTTTTTAGAGAATTTTGAAATTGTCCGGGAGGCGAGGCTTCACGTAAAGTGTCCCCAAATTTTGAAGAAAATTTTTCAAAATTTTAAAGCTTTGACTGGATCCTGATCAACAGGGGTTTCTTCAATTTGAAGAAAAACCAATGTATGACTTAGGTTGAAAAATCACATCCCCCCCATCCAGCATTAAAATACTTTCTCTTTATTGCATTAGCAGTTGGTGAGAAAGTAAAAAAGAGAACTCAATCTGATCACTTAGTCATCTGATTCTTCTCTGGCAATCGATATGCCAGAAAATTTTAGTTTTTCTTGACATAAATACATTGCTGGAGTGTTCTCAGTTCCCACTTTTCTTTTCTTCAATCACCCTGTGGGCAACCAATTGAAATGTCATTTTTTTTATTAACTCAATTATTTTATTTACCTGAATTTAAGACAAATTGGCTGATTTTGAGGGGGCATCTGTAGAATTTTTTTAATTTTTAACAAATTCTTACTATATAATCAAAATAAAATCACAAATTGTAATACTTACTAGAAAATAGTTTTGATGAGAATGTAAAAACTTTTGCTTGAGCCTCATTCCTTAAAAATCACTACCGTTTCAGTCCCTAACATTTTTATCTGCACATGTATCATTTCTTTCTAGTTCTCCAATAGTAGGTCATCCTTTTGACTTTTTTAGCCTCTAGTTTTGCATCCTTAGTCTCATCCAATAGCAAACAAGAATGTTCCCTTCTGTGTAACCACATCTTAATTGTGTCGTATTCATGGTGTCTTTAACATCCATTCACTTTGAATTCACACAACATAGTTTGTGAACTGTGAATCCTTAGATCTTCACCTCATGGATGGTGCAGAAGAGATCAAAGTTACCAAAGTTTGGGAACTTGTTGCTTAATTTGTTTTTTTCTGTCTCTGAGATTGGAGATAATCTCATCTCAAAATTGAGTAAATAAGGTAATTAAGCCTGATCTGACACCTCTCAGAAGGACATATTTTTAATTAATACTAATAAAAACGGAACCACACCTGGCAAAAATATGACTCCATTTTTTTACTTTATCTACATAGTATTCAAGTAACCTGCGATCATCTGCCGCTCATGGTTACATCCCTACTTGTTCAGCCAATCAAGACAAATGAGATGTCTTTCGACGTTTCTCAGTCTTCTGGTGAAAAACTGAAAATTTGTTGGTGGAACCATCCAAGAGATTCCGAACTATTTCTCCAAAAATGTGTGGTTTTGTTGATAACTAAACCAAGTTTCGAGTAACTTACAGCACCTTCAACTCATCAATAGCTCATTTGATTCCTCTCAATGAGGCACTGATTTTAGGCATATCCTTTTAGTACCTACTGTAAACAACAATCTCCAAAAACATGTTTTCTGGGTCTTTCAAGGTGGTGAAATGGTGTGAATTACTACAATTACTGCCTTCACAGCATAACATGATCCTTAAGTCACGAATTTGCAAGACTGACAATATTTAAACCCACATCTGTGAGAAACATACATTTTTTAAAATAGAAAAAGTTATCCTGTCAATGAATTATATACATTGAAAAATTGACTTGTCTTTGAATATTTTCCATACACTACTACAAAAATGTTATTACGACATCAAAATATCGATAACTAACCCAAACATTTCAATAAAATATGTGTTATATTATATGTGAAGTTCTCTAGTTGATTTCATAATGAGATCTATTTATAGAGCTTAGTACTAGCCTTTCTGAGCTATTTTCTGTGTTGGTGTATACTTCAATATGAAAGCAAGCTTTTAGATGTAGGGTATTTTTGAATGCGAGAATAACAGTGTTAAGTACTATGACACGTTTGCAAGGCCGAAGTCAATAATTAAGAATTTATGGTCCTAACAAAGTTGTTCATGACATTACTCATAGAAACCGCACATTTCCGAAACGTGAATTAAATTCTACAAGAATAGTTGCGATTTCATATTTTTTGAAGTTTTTAAATTATTTAATTTCAGTTCTTAATAGGTAATTTTTCATGCACCTACACTCACGGATGAAAAATTCCTGACAATTGGATGTTACATTATCTTTTCATTTACAACTAGCATAGTAGAAAATTTTTAACATATGATAATGCTTTGAAAACGTTTAAAGCTTTCTGCATGCCATATTCAGCTAAAAACAGTATTTTATTAACCTTTTAACTTCTTTGGACATGTTGATGGTTGATAGTTGGCTGGTACTTAACACAGAAATGTTGGAGATATAAAACAGCTCAATTACATTTAGTCTTCATACTATTTGTGAACTGTATTATTAAATCATACACTGTTATTTATTTGTGCTGTATCATAATTATTATATTTACTTAATTAATGCATTCATTTAAATTCATTGTGCTATTATAATTTTGGAAATGTACTACAACTGAGTGCTGACATTATCAGGTAACAGTCAACTATAAATAAATAAATATAAATTATTTTTTCCTAAATACTCTCATTCGAAAAACACGGTCATCTTATATTGGCCGATTAAGCCCAGTTGGTTGAGATCTAGGTTTTAATTTGCTTTTGAATGTCAAGAATATCGAATGCCGACAAAACGATACACCCGAAATATACTCTTGGCATCTGCTATAAATTTGCTGGGTGATTTAGACCATATATTTGAACAAGCCATAAAAAGAGAATGTCAAACATCTGGCATTTTAGTACATGAACCAAAATTGTCGAAAAGAATAATTATACATTGCTGAGATTTTGTTACACTACCAAAGAAGGCCACTTGGATTTCTTGATTCAATGCTTGAAAAGTGCACATCTGCATTTTGTTAATTTAAGAGAAATTAGAAATTCACCTTTATTTGTACTTCATGTCTAACAAACAAGACTGAATAATTTTAAAAAAATTTCTAAGAAACTTTTCAGCATGTGTAGTGTGGTTCATTAAACTGTAAGAGTGGTGAAAGTAAGGGGGTGAGGATAGGGCAAGGGAAGAGGAAGGGAAAATTGTACATAGATTGTTGGGCACTGCTCATTTGCCTGGTGTGGATTGAACCAGGGAAAACTACCAATCAGAGCAGCCACCACTAGATTCTCTTCCAGAGAGCAGCTGAATTCGACCTAGCAATGTATTACTGTCAAAAATTCTGCCACTGTCAGAACTTGAACCCAAGGACCTCCCAATCAAGGCACTGCAGTGACCATCAATTAATGCCTAAAACCCATTTAACCCATTATTGCCCATTGCCCCATTAATGGGGCGTCCATAAAAGTATTTATCATTTTGTTGTTCAATAGTAATTTCTGAGAGCTTTCATTTTAAATTTAATAGTTGGCATTGTTGATTAGTCCAACGACATGTTTCGTCTGATGGCCATTTAACCGCCAGATGTAGCATTGAGCTTCTGTGGCAATTTTCTGTCATTATGTACGCGCTCTGAGAGGTACGTTATTTCTGTATTCTATTGTGTATTTTATTGAATCTTACCTATTCATATTATTCTAAAAGATGCTTTTAACGAATAGTAACGCTTATTTTTACGATATAAATATTCATATTTTGTAAGTTAAGAATTTAATTATAGATGCCCCATTAATGGGGCAATGGGCACGAATGGGGAGGGTAACCTTATGGTCTTATTTTCTGCATTTAGGTTGACTGTTAATGAAATTGAGAGCTTGTTAGAAGCAGATGAGTAGTTAATAGAAACAGCTATATACATTGAACCTCCTGAAATGCTGATAAAAAAGCGAGGTGATACCGGACGATGAAAGACTTGCCCTTCAGGTGACATAAATCGTCTCTCTGGAAATCAGCTAGAGAGGAACCGCCACTTGTACTGCGAAAAGAATAAATGATGAAGGAATAACTAAAGAAAGATTTGGCCATGCAGACCCAGGTGAAGAAATAAATTTAGAAAGTTCCAAAAATATTTGTGTTTTTTTTCAGATAATCCAAACGCGGAAAGCCGTCTTCAGTTGAATTCAGTTAGAGGAAAACTGATATCCCTCGTCATCACGAGCGTGCCCGGGAACGTCTTACTTATTCAGAGAATAATTCTGCTTGTAAGATTTTTAACAACTTATCAATGAAGAAATTATAACATATGTTACAAATTCTACCACTAACTATGCAAAAGAAAAGGAAAACAAAAATGTCATGTCTACTGAAAATGATCAAAATATCAAAATATTGCTGCCAACAAAGAATTCATATTCGGAATAAAAAATTGGTACTGGGCTCTGTATAACTTCTTATTGAACGTCACGGCAAGTGTACAGAAGAAGTGTACGAGTCAACGCATGGCAAGTCTACAGAATGTCGCCTAAAGAGAAGGGAAATTATATTGATTTACTTGCATTTACCTCGACAGATCGTGCAGACATACCTCTCAAAAATACACTGAAATTCAGTCCTCGGCAAGAAAGAACTCCACAGTCATGCAAGAAGAGGGTGCCAGTTGTATAATGATGTGCATTTGAATAGGATAAACCCTATCTTATTAAAAAATGAAACACAGATACGGTGAGCAAAATTGTCACAAAAAATACATTTAAAAAATGCATGAAGTGCAATGTTGAATGCAATCATGTGAATTGCGTCTAAACGTTCCATACGAATAGCACATTAGTTTATTTTGTTTTTTTTTCCTTAAAATATAGTTTATTATCCTTTCTCTAATTCTATATAATCAGAATCTTTCATTTTAATAACATTTATATACCATTTTTTATTCGCTTTACAAAATAAAAATACCCTTCCCATCCATGCCCATTGCCCCATTAATGGGGCATCAGAATTCTGAAAAAATGAACACCGTAACATTTCCAAATTTTCGTGTAATGTCATTTTTAGAACAATAATATTTACATATTAAAATATTTAACAAAAATTTCAAGAAAAAAAAACTTGAGCATTAATGGGTTAAGTTGGTAAAAGGAGTAGTATACTCAGATTTATAACGAAAATCTTTTGTAATTCTTATAAAAATCTACATAAAGAACTTACTCATATTATTTATGGGCTTTGAAAAAGACCAGGATCACAAATTTGTTGTAGACAATTATTTGCATCTCGGTAAAATGCTTCAAAGCACAGTGAGCACTGTTCAAGTTCATTTTCCGAGATTCATCTTCAGCATCTTGTCTTAACTGAAAGATATAAAAACAAGTATTATAAAATTATACCAAAAATAAACAAATAAATAAATAATAATAATACAATAATAATATCCTGGAAGCGATTTTAATTTGAGCTGACTTGTAACATCTTTAGTCGTGATGCAGTGGAATAATAATAATAATAATATAATAATAATAATAATAATAATAATAGAATTTAAATGCCCTTTCAATAGAAAAAGAAAAAAACACAAAACAAGATCACATACTTTCACGCATTTTTGTAAACAGATAAACAATATATAATATCACTTGAACCTGCAAAAATGTTTCAAAAACTTTTTTTCTCTATTTTATTACTATCCCCCCCCCCCCCATGCTGGCATTCTAAGTCAAGATCTTAAGTTTAGCATGATTTTCACTTTATCCCTGCAAAACCAGCCACATAGCTAAACTCGCACCTCCCTGAAGCTTTTAAAATGAAATTTAATGTACATTTCCATTTGCAAGTGTCAAAAATTCATAATTTTCATTGACATATTTCAGAATTAGTTTTAAAGAACAGATTCCTTTAAGGAAAAACATTGTTATTGCAGTTTTGCAATGTTCATTTTTTGCAATTTTCAAAAATGCAGAGTTCACTGAACATGGGACCTGCGCAAGTTTTGTAAGCATACTATGCTATATTTGAGAAATATCCCTTTTAAATTCAAGGGACTGTGACATCATCCAATGTAACTCACAATGCAATCATGTATAAAATACATCTGCAATGTAAATATTAACGACAAAAGAAATTTGAAACAAATGAAAAATTGAATTTTTTTAATGAAAAGAATATAGCTAAATAGTGATTATGTCATACTATTCAGTGTATTTAGCACTAACCACCCAAAGGAATTAATAAAACAAATTGACGCAGGTTTATGAAAAAAATCTTGTTTCGATGTCCATATTTCACTCAATATTGCTTGAAAGCTACTAATAATTTCAATGAATTGTATACAGCATTAACTAACTCCTGCACATGGGGCACTAGATGAGCGTGTTAGAATTTCAAGGCAGCTTTAAGTGAAAGTTGGGGCTAGCAGTTCCTAATGACCATCTGGCTGAGTATATCCGGTAAGGCCTGCTGCAGTAACGTTTCCGATCAGACAATGTTGCGCTTTCTAATTGAGAAAACATGCTGTATTCTGAAAATGCAATGCGTTCTTTGCATTTTCAGAATAATATAGAAACTGGAGAGACAGAAAATATCTCTATAACAAGTTAATTAATTTGTTATATACATCAATGTTTAAGCAAAACCAAATTATAACAATTACAAATATTAACTACACATTTTATCAACAAATAATTTGTAACAATGAAATAATACATGTTTGGCAGTGGCAATAATATAACTTACTATGTGTACTTAAAAACACTGTACCTCAAACGGACACTATTCAAGTTATAATTAAAAAGTATTCATTGTGATTAAATATTTTTAGCCTTAAGTTTATAATATTGGCATCTTTAGTATTTTATAATAACAATATGATTTTTTTGGTGACTTTTTGTAAGTTGTAGTTAGACAAAATAATTCTGTCGATGTCACCTCATACACTGGGGTGACTTCATCACTTAAAAGGTAATGATTAAATTATGCATTTCAGTTGTAGACTAACAATGTATAATTAAATGAAGTACGAGTTTCACTCCAATTGGACTTTTTAATTGTTATAAAAAAATATACAGAACTATAATTAGTTTTGTATAATTGTAAAAGAAAAAAAGAGTTCCTACTCAATTGGACTAAATTTAATTTAATATTAGCTTATGCAATAAACAGAGTTCCCTGTGCGGTAGGTTAAAAAATGTGACTACCATTGAAATGAAACTTACATTATTTGACAGTACTCCAAATTAATCATTGCTAACTACAATCATAAAGAATCAACAGAAACACACACTTATCAGTATTAAAATACAGCTCACTGAGTCTGCACTGTACACCATAAATATGGGGAAAAGCTGGGTCCCTTACGTCTCGAGATGGCTAACTGTGAATGGCAAGTAAAATCCATCCTATCAAGTCATGGCACACCACAAGAGAATAATTAGGAATTGCCCTTTGGAGCTGGCATACCAAGCTCATGGGATAAAGAACTAATTGTGGACAATAATGTCACTTGAAGAGGAAAATATTTTTAATAATATAGTTGTATAAGGGGTTCCAAAAAATTTGAAACTTTTGCTATTTTTGAAAAATACAGAGAAAAACAGTGAAAATCAAACCTATGCCAGCTTTAAAACCATATTTTACTTTATTCTTACAAGAATCTAAAGAAAAAAATTTGGTCAATTTTTGAGAATATCCTATGGGCTTCATGCATAAAGTATCTTCAAAAATTAAAAGGTAGATTTCAAACACAGAGGATCATGAATTGACAACACATGGATAAACACACCTTTGGAAAAAAAACTTTCTCAGTACACAGACTTGGAAACCATCTATGCTGCAAATTCAAGAAAGTAATTTACTTTATAAAGGAGCATAAAATACCCAATTTTTTCAGTATCATAGACCCACAATAAGAGTTTTCTATTGAAAAACTGCACATTTCTCTGCAACTTTACAATATTTTCTTCTAAACTACATACAAGAAAATAAGTTAAAAGAAAGTAAGCAAATGACACATACAATATATCCAAAATCATGTCTACAAAGGGTAGAAATAAACACTGAACTATACCTTAGATTCTTGAACAGTGTTCAAAGATGTTAATTTGACATTTTTCACTCTAAGTTTTTCTAGGAGGCGGGACGCTTCTTTTAATCAGCTCCTCAACAATATTTTTCTTAGCAGTGTGAATAATACCCATGCCATGAAATCTAAGGGGAAAAAACAAACAAAATTTGAATAAAAACATTATTTGTATAAAACATTCATCCAACCAATTCAATATGCAACCAGAATGAAATTTACACGGCAATGTAATTGTTGTCTTGCGAGACAATCACTTCATGTGGATCATCTTTGTCCATGTTATTTTCGGCACGTACTATTAAGCGATGAGTATGGGGAGTACGCAGTTTCTCATTAGGATGTGCAGTGTATAAAGAACATCGCACAATTGCTGGTCTATCATAATTGCAAAGCTGTAAAAAGTAACAAATTATTTGAAAAAACTCAAGAGTTAGAATAATACAAACAAATAATTCTTTTACGTTATAAGATACACAGTATGAAAGTTTATCAAATTTAATAGTATCACACAGACAATTAGCTTGTGTTCAAAGCTTTTCTGCTGGTAAAATAAGGATAGAAATAATAAAACAAGATTGTTTACAAATAAGAGAAAATGAAATTATTACAAAATATTAGACTAGCAAATTATAACAATTAACAATAGTACAGCAAACCTAAAACTTGACAAGTTCAATAAACATAAAATTTATGTAAAAGTTAAATTAATAGAAAGTTCAAATGTAACATAAAAGCCAAGCATTTTACCTGAACTGATGGATACGTTTTCCTTCGATTTCTTTCATGGCTTCTGGCCAAATACTTCCATGTGTGCCCATCATTTCAGACTTATATCGAAACCTGAATTTTTCAACAGGTTCTTCAATAACTTTTAAAAATGGCTCATCTGAAACAAAATAATCAACTGGTGTAAATGCTTTTTATTTTTGAAAAATCATCCAAAATCATTTGTTCAGAATCAAATCTATCAAAATTAAATTATATCTTTCATAGTTCACAAATATTCTGATGATAATCCACTGATTAACAAAACATTCTTTGATTACAGAATGTAATCATTTTTTTGTGGACCCTCTCTTCATAAACAAAATTGCTCAGACTTTTTCCCAATATCTCATTTATTTATTTTTTCCTGAAACATTTCTTCAGAGTATTTTATTCTCCACTGAAAGTACTTTCTCTACCCATTGGAGGTAAATCTTTAATGAGAAATTAATTCATTCCTGGTATGCTTGTGAAGATTAATTTAATGGTAAAATTTTGCCTGAAAAACAAATCTAGTAGTGAAGTTGCAAAACAAGTTTGCATTGTTATTTTTGTTCTTGTGTTGTCTTATTTGTTTGTGTAACAGATGTTTCTGGGCACAACTGCTACATCCATAGTCCATTAGTGAAGTGAACGTTTTATCCCAGGATACAATTCTTTCCCCACTGGATGCTGAGATCCAGTGTTGACCTATGTGTCAATTAGAGGTGTTTTCCCCTCAGGTATCTTCTTGGCAGGGCACTGCCTCAACCGGAACAAGTTCTAAGCTCCAACACGAGTGGTTGAGTAGTGCATGCAAGTGTGTAGGGTGAATAAAAAGAAATTCCCAAAACAAGAAATTCATGCAATAAAACACAAGACACTAGACTCACCCAACTTAGAAAAGAATAGAACCAACTTAGAATACATTAGTTCTTTCACAATTTTGCAAATTGTGAAATTTGCATAATTTATACACAGAACATTTAGTCTTATTGAGATGCATCTCTCTAGAAATCATTCCATTTCATCATCACAAAAATGTATTTTCAGCTAACACACGTGGTTCATTGATATTTCTGGGCACAAGAACTGCTATGGTTGTAAGTGTAGTTAATGTTTTAAACACAGAAGGTGGTGGTAACTCCTTTTCTATTAAATGGTGAGATCTCAAGCTGACCTACATGTTGGCTTAAGGGGGGATTCCTCCTCCAAGTATCTCCACCAGTGAGGCATTGCCCGTCGGGACAATCCTAAAGTTATGGATGTGCAAGTGTGTGTCAAGGAATGGACAGGTCAAGGAGAGAAAGGAAAGATTGTGTGTGTGGTCTGTTTGTTAGGATACTGCTCTAGTATTGATAGAAGAAACTACAGGAAACTAACAATCAGACTAGCCAGTCCCTAGACTTGGACAGATAGCAGGTGAATTTCACGTAGCTGTAGAGGTAGTATTAAAAATCCATTACTGGGCTCAAACCTTAGGACCTCCCTGTCAAAGATGCTTCAGAGACAGCAGCAAAGCTGGCTCTGAGCTATATTCAGCCACACTGGGGAAGATGAAATTCCCCCCTTCACTGAAAGTCTGATGGTATCTTGTGAAATGATATTTCTCATATTGAACCCAACATTTATAACATCTATTTATTAGGAAATGTGCACTAGGAGAAGATTGTAAAATAATGTACACAAAATAAGATAGTAAAATAATAATTTCCTAAACAAAAAGTACTCAATGTTATTTTTAATAACTAACTAACCCCTTCTTTACAACCATCACCTAAAAGGCCCTAAAAGAAACTAAAAAGTAAAGTATTAACTTTACTTATTATTGAAGAGATTGACACAATAATATACTTTCACTCACATTCATTCAGATGAACAAAAATACAAATTCAGAAGCTAGTTTTGATTATCAGTACAAATGTTTAGAACCCACTCTCAGACTGTTAAAAGAGAAATCTAATTCATTAATAGTCAAAATATCACCCCATTACCATATTGAAACTTCTTTCATTACCAATATGCCCTAGCATTTTCTGTTGACACTACAAATTTCAAACATCAAACAATTTTTGAGAGAGAAAAAAAAATTGTTAACTGCACGCCATCCCTGACAAATGAAGATTCAATCTTCATTTCAAAATTTAAATTTACTGTATCACTAATTCACAATCACATAATTCTATTCAAACAAGTAGAACATACTTTGTTTAAGACTGCATTCAATTTCATTGAATAGGTATTTCGTTCAAGCAATGGTACTCAATTTTGAGTATTTTCATATATATGAACCTTACCTCTATTCATTGTCGATGGATCAAATAACAAGGCACGCAAAATTCATTCCGTTAATTGTTGAATATGGAATAGTGCCCAGTGTAGCACTTTCCTGCGACGAATCCTGAGAGCTATTTGAGGACTCGAAACTGGATGCTGAATTCATTGTTTCTGCAATGACACATATTTACAATCAGCACAGGTTATTTGTTCATTTGCGAAAATAACGAAACAAGTCGAATTTAATTCACACTTACCATTGAAAACTGGTCACCGATTACAACAGTAGAACAATTAAATAAAGTCGACATTATTTCGCTTGACAGTTTGTCAATGCCAAAAGGTTATAAAGTAAAATGTTTGTCTCAAAGGAATCAAATCTAATCTGAATTACGATTGCTTCCAAGATCACACTACTGAAAGACAGAACACAGTAGACTGCAACTTACCGTAGTTTCCTGGTTCTGATTGCGTTGTAATATACTCCCTCCTCCCACACCAACACCAAGCAACGCACTAAGATACGGGGACTTCCCCGCTGTTTTTCCCGATGCCTCAGAGAAGTGAAGATCCAATCCGCACATTTTGCAGCGTTGCCATGCTGATTTCTCACGTGGAATTCTATTATGGGTATGACGAAACACTGTGGTCGAATCAGGGACTCCCCTCAAATGTTTATTGCCAAATTTTAAATAATCATTATTGTTAAACAAATGTTGGTGTTTACAAAAAATATTAATTGGGAAGAAGACTTCGCTAACAAGTGCTAAATTAAGCACGTATTTCTAATAATCTTTTTAGGCACAGAATGCTACAGTGCTGCCAGGCGTTACTACTACAGACATCACGTTCTCTAAATAAGAACAACATTGCGCGTGAAAGCATTTCTGTTGGTAACAAAACAAAGGAGTGTGGCCAAGGCGGGAACCACGCGGAAATTCAAACAGAGCCTTGCTTCGCTAAGAGATCTTGATACGAAGATTATTATCTTCGTATTGGTTATTGAAAATCAAATCATGACTTTTTTATCAACAAATTTTTCTCAAACAAAAAACTTATAATTAATATTACAACAATATTATGTGGTTTATTTGTTTTCACTTTCTCGCACATACCCCGTAAGAAGAGAAAGTATCTTAATCGTGCGCCAGAACAAGGCGAATTTTCAACAGAAAATCTATTCCCGGGTCCTGGGAATGAAAAAGTGTATAAATCGTGTTCCAATATATAATAAATTACATTCTTCTAACACGTTATGTAGTCAGAATCCACGTTTTGTTAGTCCTTGATACCGAAAAATCAATTCACAGCAAAATGTCAGTCAGTCCGTCCGCATGTAGTCAATGCTAGAGCCAAATGGTCCAGTCAAATGGTAGAAACTAAGGGAAATTTTTGAAGTAGTTTTGATATTTGGTTCTTGTATGTTTTTGGTCCCTGAACACGAATATCAGGCCATATTGTCAACAAAAATTTACCCGGAAACTCGTTTTTAAGCAAAAATTGGTGGTGCTACAGAATGGCACAGACTTTCCAATATTAGTTTTCTATTTCCTTGGGTCTGGGCTAGCTACTCGGAATTGCTATATACTCGTGCCAGCTGCCATCTATCGCCGCCAAACTACATTTTTTTTACATTTTCTTAATTTTTCGTTTTTTAAGGTAAAATGGAAATATTAACTTTAGAATATTAAAGAACACAAAAACTTCGTCCTAAATGGAAACTTTCTTTGAAAACTTTGTAGACGTTTTTAAGAAAATGGCGTTTAAGCGCTACTAAAAATGCGAAATTGAAGCTATTTTTCACATAATAATTTTTGAGTTTTTCGAAACACTTTATTTGAAGTCATTTGAAGCACCTTAACTCACAAATTCACCAGTGTTTACAAATTGCTGGTAATGTACATATTAAAGGTGTGAGAGATCTTTCAAAAAAATTACATTCCTGTAATTTTTAGAGAAAAAACCAAACAAACTCAACTTTACGTCATATTAAGAGTGCAATTAGCACTATCCGTTCGAAAAAGTTGAAGGAAAAATTTCGAGTCATTTATAAGAAATGGCATTTGAACGTTTCTGAAATGCGGAATTTTGAGCTTTTTCACCGAAAACGGTTGAGTTCTAGAGAAACATTACTTGACATTATGTAAAGCACACGTACTCGTAATATAATAATGTGAACAAATTGCTGCTAATATAATTATTAACTACGTGAGAGACAAATCAAAAAAATTACATTTTGTAATTTTTGAAAACAAAGAATAGAGCAAAATGACGTTTATGTCATCTCATAGAGTGCATTACGAACTATCCCTATCAAAGGTTTAAAGAAAAAATTGGAACCGTTTTTGAAAAAAAATTGTTTTGTAATTTTTTAAAATTGCACATATTGCACGCAATATTGAGCAAAACTCCTAAAATTTTCTAAAAAATATACACCACCTTAATGAAAGAACTCCTTTGGAGAATAAATTGTATTTGGAGGAAAATCTCTATCTTCAACTTTGTGGTTGTAGGAAAACGCTGAAAAAGTTTCAACTTTTGCAATTTTCGAAAATTTAGTTAGCCGTGAAAATGGGACCTATGTCACCTTTATAAGAGTATTTTACTATACCCTGACAAGAAATTTAAAGAAACAGTTTGGAGCCGTTTTTGAGAAAATTTTGAAAATGTCCTGGGGGCTTCATGTAAAGTACCCCTAAATTTTGAAGAATGTTTTTCAAAATCGCGGCGCGAATCGTGGAACCAGAACTCGAGTGGACCGAGGAATATCCATTTTGGAAGAAATCTTACTTATGGTTTAGGTGCTAGTAATTTTCCCAGACTGACGGACGGACAGATGGACGGACGGATTTTTTGGGTGAAAAAAGCACTTTTTCGGTATCAGGGGACCCCAAAACGTGTATTTCCGTTAAAATCTCAAAATCGATTTTCCGCTGCCTAACATAACTTTCCCTATACGGGTCATTCCATATTAATGAACACTGTCATTTTACATCACCACCTCAGATTCAGATGAAATTAGGTAGTATGAATGAAGAACAAGAAAACTACAATTTTGAGTAAAATATTTCCACCTGTTTGTAAAATACAGCCATATAAAATTTTACAAAATTGGGTTTCCAAAATTTTTTAATTAATGTAGAACCTCTATAAGTTAAGATAGAGAGCTGGAACAGGTGTCATTTTGCAGCTTTCTTTATGGCCTTTTATATGATATACAACTCAATAGGAGTTTGGGTAAAAACGTTTTTCAAATTTAAATTTGAAATTTTGATTTGAGTTTTTCCAAAATGCCCATCTTCAAAAAAATTGAAAAATTTGTAAAATAATCCGTATGTTTCCAAACAGATAGTGCAAAGTTTAAACATGGGACTGCAATGGGTTCATATGGCAATCTTTACTTAAATTCACAATATTTACTGTACATTTTACTGATTTAAAATGCAATTTATTTCAAATTATAAGCCCTAATATATTCAAATTATTAATTTAGTGTCTTTTGTTGGGGAGTGTGTTGTGTTTTATTATTATTATTATTATTATTATTATTATTATTATTATTAGATCGCGGAACTATATGCAATTGCATATTTTTACTGACTGTGCATATTGGTATATAACATTACCTATCACCAAAAATAAACAAATCAAGGCCACCTTTCAGTTAATGAACCAGATGCGTGAGAACCTAAACATTTAAGCGAAATGAATCGTTGAGGAAAGACACCACCTTTGAGCAGCGTCAGCTGGTTATTTACCATCATACAAAGGGTTAATCATGCCCAACATTTTGCAAAATGACATTAATGAAGAAAGCACAGTGAGTGATATAATCTCATGGTACATCAATGAATAGGCGATTGAACCGCAACCCGGAGGAGGATGCCCGAAGACTTTTTTGATCGAGAGAAGAGAATCTCGTAGTGAAAATAATAAAGAAGGATCCTCATATTAATTCACCAAAATTACTCCAGAGTTATAAATTGGCATTTGCAAGAAAGTAAATCCCGAAACAGTGCGAAGGATACTAAGGAGGTTCAATTTCCATGGCCGCGTTGCCAGAAGGAAGCACTTGTAAGTTGAGAGAAATAACCGAAAAGATCTGACTTCGATCCACTTCTCCCCAAAACCCTGTAATATATACATTTGAATATAGCGCGTACATTAAAATACGCACTTAAAGAAAAAAAATTTTAAAAATTCACACATGCAAAATAAAATTGGGGTAGATTTACTGAATGAATTGCATGATGTTCCGCGGTCTAATAATAATAATAATAATAATAAGAAGAAGAAGAAGAAGAACAAAAGAAGAAGAAGAATGATAATAATGATAATAATGATGATAATAATAATAATAATAACTCCACCTAGGGAGTACACGACCTTGCAGTTGTGGTGGGGCTTGAGTACCCCATGAGCTTAAACTATGTCAGTGTAGCCTAGCTACCGGTAGGGCCTCCCTTGCTGAATAGGTTGAAGGTGAGGGGTCAGACGAAGAAGTACTCCATTTTGAGGAGAGTGGGAGTAAGTAGAGAGGGAAGGGTCATGAACCTTTGGACTTCCTGTTGTCGGCCCATAGAGGGTACAGGAGAGAAACTGGGTTGGCGCTCCAGGCCACTGATTAGAGTGGAGGCCCGAACCTGCATTAGCCAGCGAAGGAGGCTGCCTTCAGCAGTCAGTGAAAATCCGTAGGGTTTAGTAATGCCGACTGGCGATCGGAGGGACCCCTTGCTGGACCCTGCGGGGGGATGCCCGAGCCTGTGGGTCGCAGTAACGGATGGGCAGGAAACAACCCGAAGGTTAAGTGTGATCTGTGACTCGACTTGCATCCTGCGAATCTTCACTTGAAACCATGAGCAAAATGGATAGAACAAGCAATGTAATTAACGCTTAACGTGCCTTGTTCTACCAATGTCCATACCTGCTCAGAAAACCGAGCTAATGTCACCTTGTCGACGTCTGGCCATCCCAGGATGTTAGTCCCAGGGACCCAGAGCCGGCAGTAGCTCGAAGCCATCGTCAGAGATGGACCCTGGATGAATTAAAGGAGGTGATGTGGTGCTTTACTATGCAAAAGCGAAAATGGGGGCTCAGAAATAGAAGTTTTCAAGGTATGGAGAGAGCGGAACCCAGATATCAGACCTACCCTAGACTCAAAGAAGCTTGCCAGTCAACGACGATACATACTCAGCAGTGGAAAATTCACAGCAGCACAACTTGCTGACATTGAGAGAAATGCGGAGTATGTACTTCGCTCGAACAACCCACATGACGAACATGTAGAACTTGAAAATGATGATCCCGTTCAAGGTTCCTCTCTGTCCAGTGAAACACACGTCAGTGGTGAAAATTCATCTGGCAATGAATTACACGATAAGGACATAATGCGAAATCTCCTTCGGCGCGAGATAGAAAGAATTAGTCAACTTCCGTTGAATCTCGCGAACCGTTGAGGAGAATATACGAAACTGCCAAAGCTAAAAGATTGATAGAAACAGTGAATTCTGTCTTAAATGAGGTGGTGGAGACCCCAGGCAGAGATCTAGATATTACTGAAATCAATCACATCATATATGCAACTGGATATCTAGTATCTCAGATAATTTTGGGGCCAGCCAAGAACACCGACGGCCGACAGCAAACAGAGTAAACAGCTCTGTACCCCCATGGTTGACAGAATTAGGAAACGGATGCCGACACCCGGCGCGAAATATCACTCTTAGCTGAGGCATCTTCTAAATCAATGCACACCTCTAAAGTTCAATTCAACGAAAAATATTCAATGTTGACCAAAAATACCAAATTGAAATGACACCAGCAGGCTAATGGTAGTTGAAAAGCTAAAAGAGAAATTCAAGCATGGGCTCAAAGAATTAGACGTTACAACGTAGAATAGATTTCCGTGTACAGAACCGGTTGTTTGAAACAGACGCGAAGAGATTCTATCGCAATCTGACTCAAAACCGAATGGCAAAGCTGTCACTCCTTCAAAAAGAAG
>JAHLJT010009436.1:57084804-57226323 GCA_031308135.1 Acheta domesticus
TCATATTATTCAGTGTATTTAGCACTAACCACACAAAGGAATAAAACAAATTGACGCAGGTTTTGAAAAAAATCTTGTTTCGATGTCCATATTTCACTCAATATTGCTTGAAAGCTACACTAATAATTTCAATGAATTTGTATACAGCATTAACTAACTCCTGCACATGGCGGCACTAGATGAGCGTTGTTAGAATTTCAAGGGCAGCTTTAAGTGAAAGTTGGGGCTAGCAGTTCCTAATGACCATTCTGGCTGAGTATATCCGGTAAGGCCTGCAGCATGTAATAACGTTTCCGATCAGACAATGTTGCGCTTTCTAATTCAGAAAACATGCGCGTATCACATGAAAATTGCAACGCGTTCTTTTTGCCATTTTTCAGAATAATATAGAAACAGGAGAGCCAGAAATATCTCTATAACAAGTTTAATTAATTTGTTATATATACATCAATGTTTAAGCAAAACAAAATTATAACAATTATAAATATTAACTACACATTTTTATCAACAAATAATTTGTAACAATGAAATAATACATGTTTGGCAGTGGCAATAATATAACTTACTATCGCAGTACTTAAAAAACAATGTACGTCAAACGGACACTATTCAAGTTATAATTAAAAAGTATTCATTGTGATTAAATATTTTAGCCTTAAGTTTATAAAATTGGCATCTTTAGTATTTTATAATAACAATATGATTTTTTTGGTGACTTTTATGTAAGTTGTAGTTAGACAAAAATAATTCTGTCGACGTCACCTCTGTAGATTGGCGTGACTTCAGTCACTTAAAAGGTAATGATTAAATTAATGCATTTCAACCAATGTTGTTTATTTTGGAGAACTAAGAATGTTTTTAAAAATAAATAAAATTAAAGAAGTAGTATAAAACGAGTTTCCTACTCAATTGGACTAAATTAATTAATTTAATTAGCTCATGAATAAACAGAGTTCCCTGTGCGAGTAGGTTAAAAAATGTGACTACCATTGAAAATGAAACTTACATTATTTGACAGTACTCCAAATAAATCATTGTCTAACTACAATCATAAAGAAATCAACAGAAACACACACTTATCATTATTAAAATACAGCTCACTGAGTCTGCACTGTACACCATAAATATGGGAAAAGCTGGGTCCCTTACGTCTCGAGATGGCTAACTGTGAATGGCCAAGTAAAATCCATCCTATCAAGTCATGGCACACCACAAAGAGAATAATTAGGAATTGCCCTTTGGAGTGGCATGCATACCAAGCTCATGGGATAAAGAACTAATTGTGGACAATAAATGTCACTTGAAGAGGAAAAATATTTTTAATAATATAGTTGTATAAGGGTTCCAAAAAATTGAAACTTTTGCTATTTTTGAAAACACAGAGAAAAACGGTGAAAATCAAACCTATGCCAGCTTTAAAACCATATTTTACTTTATTCTTACAAGAAATCTAAAGAAAAAAATTTGGTCAATTTTTGAGAATATCCTATGGGTTCATGCATAAAGTATCTTCAAAAATTAAAAGATAGATTTCAAACACAGAGGATCATGAATGACAACACATGGATAAACACACCTTTGGAGAAAAAAAACTTTCTCAGTACACAGACTTGGAAACCATCTATGCTGCAAATTCAAGAAAGTAATTTACTTATAAAGGAGCATAAAATACCCAATTTTTCAGTATCATAGACCCACAATAAGAGTTTTTCTATCGAAAAACTGGCACATTTCTCTGCAACTTTACAATATTTTCTCTAAACTACATACAAGAAAAAGAAGTAAGCAAATGACACATACAATATATCCAAAATCATGTCTACAAAGGGTAGAAATAAACACGGAACTATACCTTAGATTCTTGAACAGTGTTCAAAGATGTTAATTTGACATTTTTCACTCTAAGTTTTTCTAGGAGGCGGGAACGCTTCTTTTTAATCAGCTCCTCAACAATATTTTTCTTAGCAGTGTGAATATACCCATGCCATGAAATCTACGGGGAAAAAACAAACAAAATTTGAATAAAAACATTATTTGTATAAAACATTCATCCAACCAATTCAATATGCAACCAGAATGAAATTTACACGGCATGTAATTGTTGTCTTGCGAGACAATCACTTCATGTGGATCATCTTTGTCCATGTTATTTTCGGCACGTACTATTAAGCGATGAGTATGGGGAGTACGCAGTTTCTCATTAGGATGTGCAGTGTATAAAGAACATCGCACAATTGCTGGTCTATCATAATTGCAAAGCTGTAAAAAGTAACAATTATTTGAAAAAACTCAAGAGTTAGAATAATACAAACATAATATTCTTTTACGTTATAAGATACACAGTATGAAAGTTTATCAAATTTAATAGTATCACACAGACAATTAGCTTGTGTTCAAAGCTTTTCTGCTGGTAAAATAAGGATAGAAAATAATAAAACAAGATTGTTTACAAATAAGAAAAATGAAATTATTACAAAATATTAGACTAGCAAATTATAACAATTAACAATAGTACAGCAACCTAAAACTTGACAAGTTCAATAAACATAAAATTTATGTAAAAGTTAAATTAATAGAAAGTTCAAATGTAACATAAAAGCCAAGCATTTTACCTGAACTGATGGATACGTTTTCCTTCGATTTCTTTCATGGCTTCTGGCCAAAAATACTTCCATGTGTGCCATCATTTCAGACTTATATCGAAACCTGAATTTTTCAACAGGTTCTTCAATAACTTTTAAAAATGGCTCATCTGAAACAAAATAATCAACTGGTGTAAATGCTTTTTATTTTTGAAAAATCATCCAAAATCATTTGTTCAGAATCAAATCTATCAAAATTAAATTATATCTTTCAATAGTTCACAAATATTCTGATGATAATCCACTGATTAACAAAACATTCTTTGATTACAGAATGTAATCCTTTTTTTGTGGACCCTCTCTTCATAAACTAAATTGCTCAGACTTTTTCCAATATCTTCATTTTATTTTTTTTTTTCCTGAAACATTTCTTCAGAGTATTTTATTCTCCACTGAAAGTACTTTCTCTACCCATTGGAGGTAAATCTTTAATGAGCAATTAATTCATTCCTGGTATGCTTGTGAAGATTAATTTAATGGTAAAAATTTTGCCTGAAAAACAAAATCTAGTAGTGAAGTTGCAAAACAAGTTTGCATTGTTATTTTTGTTCTTGTGTTGTCTTATTTGTTTGTGTAACAGATGTTTCTGGGCACAACTGCTACATCCATAGTCCATTAGTGAAGTGAACGTTTTATCCCAGGATACAATTCTTTCCCCACTGGATGCTGAGATCCAGTGCTGACCTATGTGTCAATTAGAGGTGTTTCCCCCTCAGGTATCTTCTTTGGCAGGGCACTGCCTCAACCGGAACAAGTTCTAAGCTCCAACATGAGTGTTGAGTAGTGCATGCAAGTGTGTAGGGTGAATAAAAAGAAATTCCCAAAACAAGAAATTCATGCAATAAAACACAAGACACTAGACTCACCAACTTAGAAAAGAATAGAACCAACTTAGAATACATTAGTTCTTTCACAATTTTGCAAATTGTGAAATTTGCATAATTTATACACAGAACATTTAGTCTTATTGAGATGCATCTCTCTAGAAATCATTCCATTTCATCATCACAAAAATGTATTTTCAGCTAACACACGTGGTTCATGATATTTCTGGGCACAAGAACTGCTATAGTTGTAAGTGTAGTTAATGTTTTTAAACACAGAAGGTGGTGGTAACTCCTTTCTATTAAATGGTGAGATTTCAAGCTGACCTACATGTTGGCTTAAGGGGGGATTCCCCCTCCAAGTATCTCCACCAGTGAGGCATTGCCCGTCGGGACAATCCTAAAGTTATGGATGTGCAAGTGTGTGTCAAGGAATGGACAGGTCAAGGAAGAGAAAGGAAAGATTGTGTGTGTGTGTCTGTTTGTTAGGATAGGATACTGCTCTGGTATTGATAGAAGAAACTACAGGAAACTAACAATCAGACTAGCCAGTCCCTAGACTTGGACAGATAGCAGGTGAATTTAACGTAGCTGTAGAGGTAGTATAAAAAATCCATTACTGGGGCTCAAACCTTAGGACCTCCCTGTCAAAGATGCTTCAGAGACAGCAGCAAAGCTGGCTCTGAGCTATATTCAGCCACACTGGGGAAGATGAAATTTCCCCCTTCACTGAAAGTCTGATGGCTATCTTGTGAAATGATATTTCTCATATTGAACCCAACATTTATAACATCTATTTATTAGGAAATGTGCACTAGGAGAAGATTGTAAATAATGTACACAAAATAAGATAGTAAAATAATAATTTCCTAAACAAAAAGTACTCAATGTTATTTTTAATAACTAACTAACCCCTTCTTTACAACATCACCTAAAAGAACCTAAAAGAAACTAAAAAGTAAAGTATTAACTTTACTATTATTGAAGAGATTGACACAATAATATACTTTCACTCACATTCATTCAGATGAACAAAAATACAAATTAGAAGCTAGTTTTGATTATCAGTACAAATGTTTAGAACCCACTCTCAGACTGTTTAAAGAGAAAATCTAATTCATTAATAGTCAAAAATATCACCCCATCACCATATTGAAACTTCTTTCATTACCAATATGCCCTAGCATTTTCTGTTGACACTACAAATTTCAAACATCAAACAATTTTGAGAGAGAAAAAGAAATTGTTAACTGCATGCCATCCCTGACAAATGAAGATTCAATCTTCATTTCAAATTTAAATTACTGTATCACTAATTCACAATCACATAATTCTATTCAAACAAGTAGAACATACTTTGTTAAGACTGCATTCAATTTCATTGAATAGGTATTTCGTTCAAGCAATGGTACTCAATTTTGAGTATTTTTCATATATATGAACCTTACCTCTATTCATTGTCGATGGATCAAATAACAAGGCACGCAAATTCATTCCGTTAATTGTTGAATATGGAATAGTGCCCAGTGTAGCACTTTCCTGCGACGAATCCTGAGAGCTATTTGAGGACTCGAAACTGGATGCTGAATTCATTGTTTCTGCAATGACACATATTTACAATCAGCACAGGTTATTTGTTCATTTGCGAAAAATAACGAAACAAAGTCGAATTTAATTCACACTTACCAATTGAAAACTGGTCACCGATTACAACAGTAGAACAATTAAATAAAGTCGACATTGTTTCGCTTGACAGTTTGTCAATGCCAAAAGGTTATAAAGTAACAATGTTTGTCTCAAAGGAATCAAATCTAATCTGAATTACGATTGCTTCCAAGATCACACTACTGAAAGACAGAACACAGTAGACTGCAACTTACCGTAGTTTCCTGGTTCTGATTGCGTTGTAATATACTCCCTCCTCCCACACCAACCACAAGCAACGCACTAAGATACGGGGACTTCCCGCTGTTTTTCCCGATGCCTCAGAGAAGTGAAGATCCAATCCGCACATTTTGCAGCGTTGCCATGCTGATTTCTCACGTGGAATTCTATTTATGGGTATGACGAAACACTTTGGTCGAATCAGGGACTCCCCTCAAATGTTTATTGCCAAATTTTAAATAATCATTATTGTTAAACAAATGTTGGTGTTTACAAAAAATATTAATTGGGAAGAAGACTTCGCTAACAAGTGCTAAATTAAGCACGTATTTCTAATAATCTTTTTAGGCACAGAATGCTACAGTGCTGCCAGGCGTTACTACTACAGACATCACGTTCTCTAATAAGAACAACATTGCGCGTGAAAGCATTTCTGTTGGTAACAAAACAAAGGAGTGTGGCCAAGGCGGGAACCACGCGGAAAATTCAAACAGAGCCTTGCTTCGCTAAGAGATCTTGATACGAAGATTATTATCTTCGTATTGGTTATTGAAAATCAAATCATGACTTTTTTATCAACAAATTTTTCTCAAACAAAAAACTTATAATTAATATTACAACAATATTATGTGGTTTATTTGTTTTCACTTTCTCGCACATACCCCGTAAGAAGAGAAAGTATCTTAATCGTGCGCCCAGAACAAGGCGAATTTTCAACAGAAAATCTATTCCCGGGTCCTGGGAATGAAAAAGTGTATAAATCGTGTTCCAATATATAATAAATTACATTCTTCTAACACGTTATGTAGTCAGAATCCACGTTTTGTTAGTCCTTGATACCGAAAAAATCAATTCACAGCAAAATGTCTGTCAGTCCGTCCGCATGTAGTCAATGCTAGAGCCAAATGGTCCAGTCAAATGGTAGAAAACTAAGGGAAATTTTTGAAGTAGTTTTGATATTTGGTTCTTGTATGTTTTTTGGGTCCCTGAACACGAATATCAGGCCATATTGTCAACAAAAATTTTGCCCGGAAACTCGTTTTTAAAGCAAAAATTGGTGGTGCTACAGAATGGCCACAGACTTTCCAATATTAGTTTTCTATTTCCTTGGGTCTGGGCTAGCTACTCGGAATTGCTATATACTCATGCCAGCTGCCATCTATCGCCGGCCAAACTACATTTTTTTTACATTTTCTTAATTTTTCGTTTTTTAAGGGTAAAATGGAAATATTAACTTTAGAATATTAAAGAACACAAAAAACTTCGTCCTAAATGGAAACTTTCTTTGAAAACTTTGTAGACGTTTTTAAGAAATGGCGTTTAAGCGCTACTAAAAAATGCGAAATTTGAAGCTATTTTTCACATAATTTTTTTGAGTTTTCGGAAACACTTTATTTGAAGTCATTTGAAGCACCTTAACTCACAAATTCACCAGTGTTTACAAATTGCTGGTAATGTGCATATTAAAGGTGTGAGAGATCTTTCAAAAAAATTACATTCCTGTAATTTTAGAAAAAAAAACAACAAACAAACTCAACTTTACGTCATATTAAAGAGTGCAATTAGCACTATCCGTTCGAAAAAGTTGAAGGAAAAATTTCGAGTCATTTATAAGAAAATGGCATTTGAGTGTTTCTGAAAATGCGGAATTTTGAGCTAGTTTTCAACCGAAAACGGTTGAGTTCTCGAGAAACATTACTTGACATTATGTAAAGCACACGTACTCGTAAATTACATTTTGTAATTTTTGAAAAAACAAAAGAATAGAGCAAAATGACGTTTATGTCATCTCATAGAGTGCATTACGAACTATCCCTATCAAAGGTTTAAAGAAAAAAATTGGAACCGTTTTTGAAACAAAATTGTTTTTGTAATATTTTTAAAATTGGACATATTGCACGCAATATTGAGCAAAAAACTCCCAAAAATTTTCTAAAAAATATACACCACCTTAATGAAAGAACTCACTTTGGAGAATAAATTGTATTTGGAGGAAAAATCTCTATCTTCAACTTTGTGGTTGTAGGAAAACGCTGAAAAAAGTTTCAAACTTTTGCAATTTTCGAAAATTTAGTTAGCCGTGAAAATGGGACCTATGTCACCTTTATAAGAGTATTTTGACAAGAAATTTAAAGAAACAGTTTGGAGCCGTTTTTGAGAAAATTTTGAAAATGTCCTGGGGGCTTCATGTAAAGTACCCCTAAATTTTGAAGAATGTTTTTCAAAATCGCGGCGCGGAAATCGTGGAACCAGAACTCGAGTGGACCGAGGAATATCCATTTTGGAAGAAATCTTACTTATGGTTTAGGTGCTAGTAATTTTCCCAGACTGACGGACGGACAGATGGACGGACGGATTTTTTGGGGTGAAAGAAGCACTTTTTCGGTATCAGGGGACCCCAAAACGTGTATTTCCGTTAAAATCTCAAAATCGATTTTCCGCTGCCTAACATAACTTTCCCTATACGGGTCATTCCATATTAAATGAACACTGTCATTTTACATCACCACCTCAGATTCAGATGAAATTAGGTAGTATGAATGAAGAACAAGAAAACTACAAATTTTGAGTAAAATATTTCCACCTGTTTGTGAAATACAGCCATATAAAATTTTACAAAATTGGGTTTCCAACAATTTTTTAATTAATGTAGAACCTCTCTAAGTTAAGATAGAGAGCTGGAACAGGTGTCATTTTGCAGCTTTATTTATGGCCTTTTATATGATATACAACTCAATAGGAGTTTGGGTAAAAAACGTTTTTCAAATTTAAATTTGAAATTTTGATTTTGAGTTTTTCCAAAATGCCCATCTTCAAAAAAAATTGAAAAATTTGTAAAATAATCCGTATATGTTTCCAAACAGATAGTGCAAGTTTAAACATGGGACTGCAATGGGTTCATATGGCAATCTTTACTTAAAATTCACAATATTTACTTTACATTTTACTGATTTAAAATGCAATTTATTTCAAATTATAAGCCCTAATATATTCAAATTATTATTTAGTGTCTTTTGTTGGGAAGTGTGTTTTATTATTATTATTATTATTATTATTATTATTATTATTATTATTATTATTATTATTAGATCGCGGAACTATATGCAATTGCATATTTTTACTGACTGTGCATATCGGTATATAACATTACCTATCACCAAAAATAAAACAAATCAAGGCCACCTTTCAGTTAATGAACCAGATGCGTGAGAACCTAAACATTTAAGCGAAATGAATCGTTGAGGAAAGAACACCACCTTTGAGCAGCGTCAGCTGGTTATTTACCATCATACAAAGGGTTAATCATGCCCAACATTTTGCAAAATGACATTAATGAAGAAAGCACAGTGAGTGACATAATCTCATGGTAACATCAATGAATAGGCGATTGAACGGCAACCCGGAGGAGGATGCCCGAAGACTTTTTTTGATCGAGAGAAGAGAATCTCGTAGTGAAAATAATAAAGAAGGATCCTCATATTAATTCACCAAAAATTACTCCAGAGTTATAAATTGGCATTTGCAAGAAAGTAAATCCCGAAACCGTGCGAAGGATACTAAGGAGGTTCAATTTCCATGGCCGCGTTGCCAGAAGGAAGCCACTTGTAAGTTGAGAGAAATAACCGAAAAGATCTGACTTCGATCCACTTCTCCCCAAAAACCTGTAATATATACATTTAAATATAGCGCATACATTAAAATACGCACTTAAAGAAAAAAAAAATTTAAAAATTCACACATGCAAAATAAAATTGGGGTATATTTACTGAATGAATTGCATGATGTTCCGCGGTCTAATAATAATATAATAATAGAAGAAGAAGAAGAAGAAGAAGAATGATAATAATGATAATAATGATGATGATAATAATGATAATAATGATAATAATAATAATAATAATAATAAAAAAAAACAACACAGTCGCCAACAAAAGACACTAAATTAATAATTTGTATTTATTAGGGCCTATAATTTGAAATAAAATGCATTTTAAATCAGTAAAATTTAGAGTAAGTAAATATTGAGCATATTTAAGTAAAGATTACCATATGGACCCACTGCGGTCCCATGTTTAAACTTGCACTCTCTGTTTAGAAACATATACGGAATATTTTAGAATTTTTCAATTTTTTTGAAGATAAGCGTTTTGAAAACACTCAAAATCAAAATTTCAAATTCAAATTTGAAACATTTTTAACCCAACCCCTATTGAGTTGTATATCATATAAAAGGTCGTAAAGAAAGCTGCAAAATGACACACGTTACAGTTCTGTATCTTAATTTGGAGAGGTTCTATGTCAATTTAAAAATTTTCGGGAACCCAATTTTGTAAACTTTTACATGGCTGTAATTCACAAACGGGTGGAAATATTTTACTCAAAATTTATAATTTTCTTATTCTTTATTCATACTACCTATGTGTCAAATTTTATCTGAATCTAAAATGGTGAGGTAAAATTTTAATTAAAACTGTGTTGATTTATACGTACGTATACGGGAAATTAAAAAAACGGGAATTATCCCAATGGATCTCAATATAACTTAAAAAACTATCAGTTTTTCGTAAATATTAACCTGATGTGAAATGAAAGAGGATAAAATTACCCACATTTTGAGTGTACGAGGTTTTCTTTTAGGATCAATGGTGTTGTTCTTAGAGTGTAAAATACGCATGGCCCTACTGTGAAAACCACTTAACCTCCCTCACTCACTAACTCCTATGCGTAATCGAGGAAAGTGGTTCAGAAATAAATACAGTCCTTGTGAATCAGTTTACATTTTAAGTGGTAAAAGGAAAGAAGCTAATTAATAATGTGAAAAAGAAAATTAATGTTTCGGAAGACGATCGTGGCTTTTGCGACGCATAGGCTTGGAAGACCCTGGTTTTTATAGATATTTTCATCAGTAAATGGCATTAGCATGTTGATTTTTACTGGGTGCCTTATAAGGTATTTTGAAAAATCTAAAAAATCCTGGTTTTTACATACTTTTGATTTTAAAAACTTGTTTCCAAGCAAAGTTTTGTTGACAAACCTGAATACTCTTTTTAAAGTATTTAAACTAATAACACAAGCAATTTAGTGTCCAAATTCAATATGTCATTAAATATGTCTTTTCATCTCGACCTGAAACTTATTTTATGTGGTCTAGGGTTAAAAATAGGTGACCCGTTTCTGTTTTTTTTTTTCTAATTCCATCTCTTTCAGAAATATTCCCAATTATTTTTTCTGAAGAATCATGTGCGCGCTAATGTTTAAGGTTTTTTCCCGCAATACCATTTCCTTCAGAAAAATAAAATTACACTTAAATTTAACTTAAAAAGATGTACTTTCATGTGATTTAAACATATTTTTAAATATATTATTAAATATTTAAAATATTCTTAAATTTTTAAAATGCAAATTTTTACATTAGGTCGACACTTACGGGGGGATGTAGGCGGATTTACACGACGTAGTATAATCATTTTTCAACAGTCAGAATTAGATATAAAATAATGATATTTTGTAATCTTAAGAAATATATATGTGAGGAAATATTATCATAAATTTTTGTAGAAAAAACATACATTGTTTATAATATAAACATTTGAAATTTTTAATGTTTAACTTTACAATGATGCACTTTGTTTGAAAACCAATCACATTAAAAATTTGAAATTTTGTATAACTGTTCCTGAAACACTAATAAACAAATGAGTGTGAGGAAATTTTGGGATTAGGTATGGTTTTTTAAATATTAAGTATTGAATTCGTGCCATATTATTAGATGCAAAAAATTTGAGTTTAATGAATCATTATGAAAAATCTAAACAATATTTGAAAGCTAATCCTTAAACACAAATTCTTGTCTTTGTTATCTACAACTATGTATAAAATTTGAAAATTGTACGCCAAATAGTTTTTGAGAGAAAGGTACATTTATTACAAAAAATCAAGGTTACGGGAAATTAATTGCAAACATTGAAGAGCAGTTTTGGAACCTTCACAAATGATATGTAAACTACAAACAAAACCTATACTTTTACCGTTATCCACTAATCGTAGTCTTTGTTTCCCACAATTTACACAGCAAAAAATTAATTAAATGCTTCAGAAAGCATTTGCAAGCATATTATTTTAAAACTATTGTTAACATTCTTATTTCCATTTTCATTTTCATTACATTAACCTCCACCGACTTTTCGTCTTGATGCACTTGGCGATTCACGTTTCCAGTTCATATTCTGCAAAAGTATTAATCTCACTTTCTGTTCTGTTTAATCTTTTGGAAGAAATGTTAAATATTTTGGCTTTCTTCAGTTTCTTAAGTCACTTCGCTCTACCCATCACATCACTCTAACGACTTCGTCACACCTGAACTATTTCCAAAGAAAACGCTGTCAATATGTATGGTTCACAAGAAAAGCATGATTCAAAATAATTTGTAAACACACGTTTGCAACGAAAGAAACAATCATAGCCTTCTAAAACAAGAGATTTTCGAATGCCTGTCAAACCTGCCTGTCAATGCCTGTCAAAATTTTTAGGTCCTTTCAATTCAATCAAACCTCAAATGGAATGTACATATAACAGAATTAAACACTAATTAAGTTCATTATGCTATGAATTCAGATTCTTTCAAATTCTATCAGCCTTCATGCAGCTCGTTGCGTTTATTTTGCAAATGTGCATTCCCGCCTGAGATTTGGCATAATATTCTGGGGAAGCTCATCCTGTAGTATTCAGACCTTCAGATTGCAAAAGAAAATTATTCGAATAATGAAATAATGAAAAAATGCCTTCCACGTGATTCCTGCAAGCCTCTTTTCATTGAGCTGGGAATCCTACCATTGCCTTGTCTATTTATTTACGAATCTGTAATATTTGTCAAAAATGACCTACTTAACGGAGGGGAACATATTTTCATGCAATATTGATATTTATAATTACAACACACGCCGTAGAAATCACGTGCATCAAGTGTCAGTATCAACAGCTCAGTACAAGAAATCAACATACAATACATGTACGTTACTTTACAACGCATTGCCAGATGACATAAAACAATTAAAGTCGGTATACAAATTTAAGTTAAAAGTAAAATCTTTTCTGCTGCAAAACTGTTTCTATACAATTAGAGACTATACTGATCGTGAAAAAGAAAAATAATGTAACAAAACAAAGATATATAATGAATTAGTTTATGTTTGCATTGTATACATTTAAAAAAATATTTAATACGCCTGTAACAAGTAATGTACTTCAGCTTCCGGGTCAATGACCCCCATCTCGATCAGGTTTTTGTCCAGTTTCCCTGATCCATAGAGCAAATGCTGAGATGGCCCCTTGTTTTGCTTCTGGACGTAAATGTAGCTTCACTGTGCGCACGTTTTGTTGAGCACTTCTTTTGCTTGTAGTTCATTTACAGTTGAAATTGATTTTCTATAACTCGGGAAAAAACATTTTTCAAATATCTTTATTTTTTCTAAAATAATTATTTTCTAAATTAATTTTTTCGTTTTCGTTTTTTTTAATAAAATTCTGGCCCTCAAGAAAATGTGCGCAGATAAATTTCTTTCCCCTCACGTCATATACAGTTTTTACTGTTTTTTTGACAAAATAAATAAATAAATAAATAAATAAATAAATAAAACAGCTCCATGACAACATCTTTTAACGTGAACCACGGCCAGTCACGTGCGTGACCGCTTGCCGAGATGATATTTAAATTTTAAAGGCCTTTCCGCTTTTTAATTGGTCTAAAATTTTGGGAGAATATACTAAATACAATAGAGAATAAAAACTGAAAATCAACATTTTGCCCATATTCCACCTATTAATTAAAACTCATACACTTGAAAAATACTCATGTAGAATTTCTACACTAATGTATAGATTTGCCAAATTTGAAAGTGGGGCATATAAATAACATTTTAAAACTAGTGGTGCTACAAAAAATACAGACTTTCTCGTAAAAGTTAGTTTTTTAATATCTTTGGTCTGGGATAGATTGTTCCCCATCCTCTTGCCAGCTGTCACCTATCGTCACCCAAAGTTCATTTTTTCAAAATGTTCTCAATTTACGGTTCCGTAAAGGTAGAACCGATATATTACTTTAAGAATTTTAAAGAAGAGTGAAAACGTGTCTTAAAAGGACATTTTTGCTGAAAACTTTAGAGCCTTTTTGAGGAAATGGCTTTTAAGCGTTATTGTAAATGTGAAAATTGAAGATCTTTTTCACAGAAATCTTTTGAGTTTTCAAAAAACGTTATTGGAAGACATTTGAAGCTCTTCCACTCACAAATGCAATAATATGCATAATGCATAATTGCTGGAAATGTGCCTATTAAAGGAGTGAGATATATTTTTAAAAAAATGTGCTTCTTAAAATAAACAACAAAACAATACAACAAAATTCAATTTTAAGTCAACTTAAACAGTGCAAACGAAAAATGTGCTCGAAAATTGCAGTAAACTTTTCAGTTTTCGAGAAATTTTGTAGGACATAATTTGAAGCTCATGTACTCATAAATGTAATAATGGGAACAAATCGCCGCTAATGTAAATAGTGGTGCTACAGAATGGCACAGACTTTCCCGTATTAGTTTTCCTATTTTCTTGGGTCTTCGCTAGCTATTCGGAATTGCCACAAACTATTTCTTGCCAGCTGTCATCTATCACCGCCAAAAGTACATTTTTCTGTCATTTTCTTAATTTTTCGGTTTCCTATTGGTAAAACGGAAACATTAATTTTAGAATATTAAAGAACACAAAAACCTAGTCATCAATGGCAATTTTCTTTTAAAAATTATGTACCATTTAAGAGAATATGGCGTTTTAGCGTTACTAAAAAAGCGAAATTTGAAGCTCATTTTCACAGAAAATGTTTGAGTTTTCAAAATACTTTATTTGAAGTTATTTCAAGAACGTACACTCACAAATATAATAATGTTTACAAATTGCTGGTAATGTGCATATTAAAAATGTGAGAGATCTTTCAAAAAATTACAATTATGTAATTTTTGAAAAAAACAAAAAATAACTCAAAATGAACTTTACGCTATACTAAAGAGTGTAATTAGCACTATTCGTTACAAAAGTTTGAAGAAACAATTTGCAGCCATATATGAGAAAGTGGCGTTTGAGCGTTTCTGAAAATGCGAAATTTTGAGCTACTTTTCACAGAAAAAGGTTGTGTTTTCGAGAAACTTTACTTGACATTATTTAAAGCACATGTACTCGTAAATATATTAATGTGAAAAAATCGCCGCTAATGTAAATATTATCGACGTGAGAAACATGTGAAAAAATTTAAATTTTTGTAATTTTTGAAAAAACAGCCTATAGAGCAATATGGCTTTTATGTCATCTGATAGAGTACATTTACCACTATCCCTACCAAAAGTTTAAAGAAAAATTTGGAGCCGTTTTTGAGAAAATCTTGTTTTTGTAATTTTTTTGATTGCACATATTGCACGCAATATTGCACGAAAACTACCAAAATTTTGAGAAACATTTACATGACCTTTATGAAAGAACTCAATATGCAAACCATTTTATTTGAAGAAAAAAATCTCTATCTTCAATTTTGTAGTTTGAGAAAGACGCCGAAAAAAATTCAAACTTTCACAATTTTCGAAAATTCAGAGTTATTCGTGAAAATCGGACCTATGCCATGTTAATAAGTGTATTTTCCTCTATTCATACAAGAAATTTAAAGAAAGAATTTGGAGCCGTTTTTGAGAAAATTTTAAAAATCCCCGGGGGGCTTCATATAAAGTACCCCCAAATTTTGAAGAATCTTTTTCAAAATCTCAAAGCATCGACTAGAATCAGATTGACCGGGGAATATCCATTTTGGAAGAAATCGTACGTATGGTTTAGGCGCTAGCAGTGTTCACAGACGGACGGACGGACGTTTTCCTTTCAGTTGGGTTTTCGGTATCAAGAACCTAGAAAATCAGGGTTTCTGGCTACACCATATGTTAGGAGATTTTGTTTTCTTAATTTAGTAACTGGTTTTATCCACTTACTCGTTTTCACGGCCCGGCAATTAATTTTTTCCGCCGAAAATTGGCCATTTTTTCGCGCAGCATTACATAACTTTCCCTATATTACGTATATCACTCCGTGTATACGTACGTATACGGGAAAGTAAAAATTAACGACGTGAAAAACTAGTCAAAAAATTACATTTGTGTAATTTTTTTAAAAACAAAAGAATAGAGCAAAATAGCGTTTATGTCATCTCATTGAATACATTAATCACTATCCCTATCAAAAGTTCAGTAGGTCAATAGTTTATGTTATAAATTTTATAACGTAAACAATTGATCTATTGAATGACTTTCTTTAATACAGAAAATTAGTAAAACTGTATTTTTTATAAGTACCTTTGTTTGGCTTCTGGGGGGAAAGAAACACCACGAGCCCCCCTCCTTGAGCTCGACATTGATCAATAGACCTTTATTTGTTTATGTTTCTTTTGTTGGAGTAGAGAAATAAATGCCATTTGCACTGCGATGTATCGTATGACCCATCGCACATCGCCACCCCAGCGTCACGCCACATTAGCAGAAGCTCGGACGGACAAACGGGGCCTCCCGCCTCGCGTGATTAGTTCTGCCCAGCTGCGTAGGCTTCCCGAACCCTGAACAATAAATATCACCCTCTTTGTGTCTCCAACAAATGATAGACTTCCGGAACAACTGTATTAGGGACACGTGCGCTAGCACGCAGCACCATAATCCCTAAGGCCTAATAAACATATCATCGTCAACAGCAAGAAAGCCGTGCGCGCGCTTTTCCGTTCTTGACAAAGACGCCCAATGACAAGCCAGGAAGCGAAGGTCGCGACAGCGCGATGCCCCTATTACCCAATCAGGTCACTAAAGAAATAGAAGATTCTGGAATCTAGCAAACCGGCCTATCAAAACGCTTAACAGAAGCACGTGACAAGTCACGCGCGGTGCGAAAGGAAGGGGGGAACGCTCGAAAATCGAGAGAGTCGGAGAAAAATCACAGCGGTGGGCAGTCGAAGTTAGATTGGGAAAAAAGTTACAGTAGAGAGCGGTCGAGCATTAGTTCTGAGTAAAATATCACGAGAGGGAGCAGCGGCGAAAGACAGTAATAGCAGTTCGTGAGAGACGAGTATTGTGCCGATCGCAACGAGGTCCGTCCGGCCTTCACTCAGCATCGGAATTTATTCCGCATGCCAGGCTGGGACTGAAGGAATCTACACCCTATAATTAATTACAAGGGTGCCTAGCCACACATTTGGCTTGCAATATTACATGCGGTCCAGGCGACGTTTGACGACCTGAGACGCGCACCAGCATCCAGTCATCGCTGCGCGGACGCTTAACTCCGACTCCTTGCGCGCCGGAGCATTCATCCCCGGGGCCACTGTGACCTTCAGGCACGAGTTCCAACGCTCCAGCGTCGCCCCTGAGGGCCCGCCGCGGCAGCCCATCGGTCGGTGAGCAATCCCGTTCGCGGTGACGTAACTACCACATCATCATCATTCTGTAAGTGTCCATCACCATCACTTGTCAATAGCCAAGAACTGTGTTTTATGCCTGCGAAAACAGGTTTTTTAATAAATGTGTCCCCGCCCATTTGCCGGGTGAAAAAGTCAAAAATCTAAGAGAAGTGTTTCATTATTACCATAAACAAAAAAAAACAATGCAATCCTTCGACCCAGGGCACTCACCCCTGAGATGCTTAACGCCGGAGAAAAGATAGCAGGTAAGTGGGCATGCGCTTGGCGCCCCTCAAATAAATTTAGCGTGTGTTCTCTCTGCTATCCGGGAACGACCGTCACACCTTCAGCGTGGCGGCGCTTCCACCCTGTGATGTGACCCCCTCCGGTTTCATTTCAAAGAATCGGCACCCGACGTGGGTGGTTGCATTACAGCACACATGGGCCCAAAGAGTGAATTTGATAAAAAAAACTACGAGTTTCTTCACAGTCACCACCAAAATTAATTTAGATTTCCTTACCATAACACAAGACTACGACTATTTGTCGCTTTTGATGAAAATGGGTGATTATAAATCAGTTTTTCATCTTGATTACACATATAATTTTAGTTTTTTTATTTATCTCGTACATTCTTTGCGAAATTTGCGGTGTTTCGTATTTCAAATTACCATGCGCAATGCCATAAGTAAATGCAGGGCTGCGACAATTTGCTGCTTTTGATTAAATTGAGTGAGTGATTGAGTGACATTGAGTCGGTGTTCAACCTGATTAATTACGAGAATTCAGTTTCTTCACATTTAGTACATCTCCTGCGAAATTTATGATTAATAAAATTTCAAATGAACGTTGCAAATGTATTACAATAACGTATGGCAGCCGTTATATCCGTTCCACACGGCATTCTGACTAGTACTTGTACCTATTTCAAACCCACCGCATGACCTACCATCTACATCATCTTCAGATTATTCAGAATTCTGTTAGTGAAATGGACGTTACTGATTTCCCCAAAGAAGAGAGAACACCCCAGTTGTGTAATCAAGAAAAACTAAATGATTTGGTGTGAGATCTTGGCCTCTCAAAGGAATCGACGCAGGTTTAAGGCTCACGATTGAAAGAGAAAAATATGCTCGCTCCAGACACAACGTTTTACCGATATCGAAAAAGAGAAGAGTTCCTTTATTATTTTACGAGAGAGGATCAGTTTGTATACTGCAACAACATTCATGATGTACTTTCAAAATTTGGGATAAGATATGTCAGTGATCAATGGAGGTTGTATGTAGATTTTTCGAAACGGACCCTCAAACCTGTCCTCCTTCATAATGAAAATCAATATGCCTCAGTGCCAGTAGCTCATTCTGTTCATTTATAGGAAACACACGAAACCATGGAAGAACTTAAAAAATAATTATGAAGAACACCAATGGGTGGTCTGCGGAGTCTTGAAAGTTGACACGTGACCCCTTGAGACATGACACGTGATCCCTACAAGCTAATTTTCATTGAGCTTGGAATCGTACTATTGCCTTGCCTATTTATTTATAAATCTGTAATATTTGTCAAAAATGGACATACTTAACGGAGGGAACATATTTTCATGCAATATTGATATTAATAATTACAACACGTCGTAGAAATCACGTGCACCAAGTGTCAACATCTCAGTATAAGAAATCCACCTACAATACATGTATGTTACTTTACAATGCATTGCCAGATGACATTAAACAATTAAAGTGGGTACACAAATTTAAGTTAAAAGTAAAATCTTTTCTGTTGCATAACTGTTTCTATACAATAAGAGACTATACTGATCGTCAAAAAGAAAAATAATGTTTATTTTAACAAAATAATGATATATAATAAATTAGTTTACACTTGTATACATTTTTTTAAAAAATAAATTTAATTTGCCTGTAACAAGTAATGTACTTTAGCTTCCGGGTCAATGACCCCCATCTCGATTAGGTTTTTGTCCAGTTTCCCTGATCCATTGAGCAAATACTGAGATGGCCTCTTGTTTTGCTTCTGGACGTAAATGTAGCTTCACTGGGCGCACGTTTTGTTGAGCACTCCTTTTGCTTGTACTGGTAGGAATAGAACTGATGTTCATTACTATTTTGTTAGCAAAACAGAAAAATCAAATCAGCAGTTCATTTACCGTTGAAATTGATTTTATATAACTCGAGAACAAGTTTTCCTAATTTCTATTTTTCTAAAATAATAATTTTTCTAAATTCTTCTAGGATTTCAAATGTTGCTAATTTCGCGTTTCTTTCTTCTATCTCTCTCTCTCTCTCTCTCTCTCTCTCTCTCTCTCTATATATATATATATATATATATATATATATATATATTGAAACGAATTGTTATCACTAATACGATAACAATGCGTTCCGATGCATATCGTACGTTTGAACTGCGCGGCAGAGGCCGGCACGCCGGCGGAGTCGGGGGCCAGAGCCGGTTCAGCGCGAAGAACCGGAGGCCACGAATCACGAGCACGGGATCGGCAGTAGAGCAATGGCGGAGGTAGAGGACGAACGTTTGCGTAACGTGCGGAAGGAAGAGTGAACAGTGGCGGAGAGAGATTCATGGAGTGCAGACGTGCGGGGTAGTACGGACTATTTACCGGAGAAAACAATGAAAGTGAGCGTTATGCAATAGAACTGGAAAGGCGTTGTGACAAAGAAAGTGTGTGACAAAAGTGGAAGCGTTAGTTGAGAAGTGACACGAGACAAAACGGGTACAAGAGAGTGGTGAAGTATCACAAGCGGTGGATGGTCAACACGTGGAGTGGGCACAGCAGTGTAGAGGAAGGGAACAATGTATACAAGTATTCGACATCATTAAGTGCCATTAAGGTGAACAGTCGGTGACAATTACAATAAAAGCTAGAAACTGTGATGTAAGAGAACGAGAAAACAGTAGTTGGGGAGGACGACGTACCGATGCAGTCGAAACGTTCTGGTAACGTTTAGAAGTAGACCACTGCGACCACGAGTGAGGTGGGAAGCGACCGACGGCGGCGAAGCGCCGGCCGCCCTTCCGAGCGCAGCCGAAGGAAGCGGACTTACCCGAAGGGCGAGGTGGCGCGACAAGACACGTCAGAAGACAACGCATAGAACAAGTGGCAGGATCGGCACTGCGGGGCTCCCCTCCCCGCGCTGGCTTCCTACGGCGCGAGGCGTCGACCCGACGGCGGACGGGCGAACATGAAACGGCGTGATTCAGACTGGAGTCTCGTGAGTAGAAGCGGCCGGAAGATTGGGAGGGAAAGTCATTAGCCAGTAGATAACAGTGATCTTGAGTTGAGCCCCCCCCCCAAGTATTGAAATCATAATAAAGGAGTGAAGCCCCAGGATAACGGAGAAATTGTAAATGGGATGTAATTAAACATGGGGAAAGAACAGAGTAAATGCTCCTGTGAGCACCGAAGGCAACCAATTTTGTATGGCGATTGTTTATGTAATAAAGAAAAGTTCTTGTTACCCACTAGTTTCCATTGTGCATGTGATTGGATCCGGAGCCCATTCCCGAGCAAGAATCCCTGAGAGTCAATCCACGACTCGTTTCAATATATATATATATATATATATATATATATATATATATATATATATATATATATATATAAAAGGTCGAGTCACGTAACTTTAGCACCTCCTATAACTTTTGAACGGTTGAAGTTATTGCAATCCAGTTTTCACGAAAGTGCATAAGAGAATGTAGCTAATTGATATGTGTATTCAATTCTATTTTAACACTTGTATTTTACGAGATATTTGAATTAACTTTTTGTTTTCATATGGAACTATACACATTTTTTCAGTCTATCATGACGAGCGTAAAAAGACGAATCTAATGATATACATATTGTCATATGTTTGATAAGCATTTTTTTGAATAATTTTGATTTTTTGCGACTAGTTTTTAACTGATATTTTCAACGGAACCGTCCACCACATACGGTCACGCAGCGCTCTACCAGCAAACGCGCGCTCGGTGATGGGAAGGGATCTTAATATTTGAAGATATGAAACATATTCCAAATATTCACAAAAGTTGCAGTTTTATTCCTGAACTCTGCTTTCTATCCTTCCGCATTTTCAGAGTTTTGTATCACTTAAGGATTGTGATAAGGACGAGTGAAAGTGAAACATTGAAACATTTTGGTGAGCCGTGCATTGACTTGGAATAATTTCTTACTGATAGGGAGGAATTTTTAAGAATTGTCAACTTTAATTAGTTTTCACCAGTGGCGAAGGTGAAGCACCAAGCTAAAGGAACTTGTAATTATTTTGCCGAACAAGTGCTGATGGTGATATGGGAGGCTATTACATTATGTGAATGGGAGTGACTTCGTGGCGTGCCGGAAGATACAAGATAGAAGGCATCAAGACTGGTCGAAGGTGATGGTGAGGAGATACGCGGCGTCCGAGCGGAGCATCCAACGATACAACGGGAAGAGAGCTCAGGTTAACGTTCGTACGAACAATTATTTTATTTCTCATGGTCATGACCAAGGCTAATAATTTCCAAAGGATGTTGTTTCGATTTAAATGAAATCTTTAATAACAATAAATTCAAACTGTTCTAGTGCTAATTAAAGTACAAAAACAAACTTGGTTATTATTGTGCAATCTGGCACACCATTAAAATCACTTTCAGGTTTTGTCGTTCTCCGTATGGAAGCGAGTCTACAGGGGGCAGATTGTGTTCGAACGATGAGGTAAGCCGAATTGGGCCCCTTGCATATTCGAATCCGGCACATCATTAATAATTATTTGTAGAGACGAACCGTTCCAATATACAGGATGAGTCACGTAACTTTAGCACCTTCTGTAAGGATGGAAAGCAGAGTTCAGGAATAAACCTGCAACAGTTTTGTGAATATTTGGAATATGTTTCATATCTTCAAATATTAAGATCCCTTCCCATCACCGAGCGCGCGTTTGCTGGTAGAGCGCTGCGTGACCTTGTGAGGTGGACTGTTCCATTGAAAATGTCCGTTGAAACATAGTGGCAAAAAAATCAAAATTACTCAAATAATGCCTATCTAACATACAACAATATATATATCATTGGATTCGTATTTCCACGCTCGTCATGATAGCCTGAAAAAATGTGTATCGTTCCATTTGAAAAAACAAAGTTACCTCAAATATCTCCTAGAATACAAGTGATAAAATAAAGATGAATACTCTTATCAATTATCCCTATTCCCTCATGCACTTTCATGAAAACTGGATTGCAATAACTTCAGCCGTTCAAAAGTTACAGAAGGTGCTAAAGTTACGTGACTCATCCTGTATATTGGAACGGTTCGTCTCTACAAATAATTATTAATGATGTGCCGGATTCGAATATGCAAGGAGCCCAATTCGGCTTACCTCATCGTTCGAACACAATCTGCCCCCTGTAGACTCGCTTCCATACGGAGAACGACAAAACCTGAAAGTGATTTTAATGGTGTGCCAGATTGCACAATAATAACCAAGTTTGTTTTTGTACTTTAATTAGCACTAGAACAGTTTGAATTTATTGTTATTAAAGATTTCATTTAAATCGAAACAACATCCTTTGGAAATTATTAGCTTTGGTCATGACCATGAGAAATAAAATAATTGTTCGTACGAACGTTAACCTGAGCTCTCTTCCCGTTGTATCGTTGGATGCTCCGCTCGGACGCCGCGTATCTCCTCACCATCACCTTCGACCAGTCTTGATGCCTTCTAACTTGTATCTTCCGGCACGCCACGAAGTCACTACCATTCACATAATGTATTAGCCTCCCATATCACCATCAGCACTTGTTCGGCAAAATAATTACAAGTTCCTTTAGCTTGGTGCTTCACCTTCGCCACGGGTGAAAACTAATTAAAGTTGGCAATTCTTAAAAATTCCTCCCCATCAGCAGTGGCGTAGCGTCAGGGGACGCTGAGCATCCCCGTATATAATATTAATGAAGAACTCTAAAGACTATATTCATAATCTTGCAAGTGGTCCGTTGGGCGAAACACATTTTGTATTAATTTTAATTTGATTTCCTATGATTGAATTCGGCGGGTTGTTGAAGCTGGCCTGTGATTGCTTGGAAGCTAAAATGCTTCTAGCGTCTGCCGCCAGATTGCGACGAGCAATGATGCATGCGCAGATCACGAGGTTTCCCTCTCCCCTCGTCACCCCTGGCCCAGAGAAACTCGACTGCTTTACGCTAGCATCTACTGCGGAAAGAAGCTGCTCGTTTGTGCACGAGAGCGCAGCACACTTCAGGCGGGCAGTAAATTATCTCTCTCTCTCTCTCTCTCACTAGGGAGTCCCCGCTTGGTCATGGGCACAAACTGTAGAAATAGTGCCCGTCTACTATTTCTTAATTAATATCCAAGAAATTGAATTATCCTTCAAATAGATTACATATTATTTTAGTCTGCAATGTATAAATTAACGAGTGGTCTCATTGCCATTTGCGTATAAGAATTTAAGCTGAGCCATTGTCTAATTTGCTTTCAAGATATCGGAAGTCCTGACTGCTGTGAGGATTTTGTGGGAAGCGCCTACACAGTCGTAAGCAATCGAGATCGTGGAAGTAGTTCCAGTGTATCCGTCATGAATTGCGTTCGCCTGTGAGACGAAATAGTGACATGTGTGTGTTATTGTGTGTTATTAGTGTTATAGTGACATTTTGTGTGCTATTGTTGAGCATCCCCAAACGTGCGAGTCACGCAACGCCACTGCCTATCAGTAAGAAATTATTCCAAGTCAATGCACGGCTCACCAAAATGTTTCAATGTTTCACTTTCACTCGCGGAAGAAAAACGTTAAAGTCCCGAACTGTATCTCTGGAATTTTTATAAGTCTCTACTTTCGATCACAAAAAAATAAACCAAGTCTGAACTCGGACACGCACCCCCTAATTCCCCAATGACCCTGTCGCTATGAGATCTGAGCTGCAACTAACTAATTTTTTCGTTCTTCAATCCAGGAAAACTCGTGTTCATTGTCGTCCAAAATTCTGTTATACATTCCCTACCAACGGATTCTTATTAGGTATTCACTCCTCTAACCAAGGTGCACTCTTGGGCGAAATTTCCACTCTTACACACGCATCTTTCGACTGATTCTACATTACATCCACGGGCTGTTGAAATTGTTTACCTCTGTTACTACGGTGCCCATTTACCAAATATCGCTGTGGGTCTCAAGAAAATGTGCACAGATAATCTCTTCTCCCATACGTCATATACAGTTTTTATTGTTTTTTGACCAAATAAATAAATATTGGAATATTTTTGGGACTTCAACTAGAATTTACTACGTTTCCCTACTTTCTATGTGAATGGGATAGCAGAGTTCCTGAATTGCACTGGGTCAAAAGGGATTGGTGAATCAGAATACTATGAGTTCTGGAGATAAAAGTGAAATAAGAAGTTTGGTTAATCGTGAAAATATTATTTTGCTACCATTGCATATCAAGCCTGGTCTAATTAAAGTTTGTCAAGGCTCTGAATAAAAATGGAGATTGCTTTGAATATATTTGTTCAAAATTTCCTTTTCTTTCATAGGTCAAGCTTTAAAAAAGCATCTTTATTGGATCTCAAATTAGAAATCTGCTGAAAGATGATCACTAAAATTTTAATGTGTGATGAAGAAAGACTGGCCTGGTCAGGTTTCAAAACTGTCTCCGTCAATTTTTAAGGAAATAAAAAACATCCAGATTTCAAATCTACGGTGGATGAAATGCTAATTTCTATGTGTAATTTAGGATGTAACATGAGCATCAAACTTCATTTTCTCCACAACTACCTTGCGGACTCAACTAAGTGTTAAAATTCAAAAGAGTCAAAACATATGTATAAACAATGTTTGAAAAGTGGAGAAAATTGCCACGTTTCCATTTTAGGATCGCTTGGCCGGAACACAACTATTTTGCCTTAATATTTATTTACAAACTAAAAGTAAATTTAATTATTCTAGTCTACAGCTTCTTTTGTGTGATTCTCTAATATAAATTTCTACGAGGGATGAAAGGAATTCCTAAGTTTCTTTCAGATATTCCACTGCTTGTTATTATACCACTCGGGCGATCCGCGGCGCCGTTCACATGTTATTGACTCAATCCACTCAGGCGGTTGCCCAGACAACCGAAACCAAACAACTAGTCACTATTTTTGACGTACTCCAAGGCAACTACAAAGCAGGCCTTGGGCGTACTCGTAATTACGTGTGTAATCAGTAACCTCGGAATTTTAGGCACAAAAAGGTGATGATTTAGGCACCTAAAATAGGTAACAAAATTATGAAATTAGGCGGAATTTTAGGCATAAAACGTATCATTTTAGGCACTTAAAATAGGCCACAAAATTACTAATCCAGGCTTTTAAAAACATTAGAAATGAAAAGTTGTTTCTGGCATCTAAAACTGATCGCAAAATGATTAAATTAGGCACTGGCAATGCATAGGCGACGCGCCGCTGCGAGCTGCCGCAAACCTCAAGCTGTCAACAGTGCAGCTGCATTGGGAATGGTGCAATTGCCTAAGAAATGAGTGCTGATCGGAGACGAGTGTGAAACATCCTCTTTATATTGACTTACAAAGCTCCTTATTTTCGATGTGTTGGGTGAGATTTCGGTGCATAGTCGATTGCGTATTTGATCAGGGAATATTCATATTTCGAGAAATTATGGAGAATATTTTCGTTTCGGTAAAATAATTTTTAAATGAGTAATTAAAATAAAATAATTCTTCACAATTACTAATTTTAGGCAGTTTTAGGCAAAAAAACTTAAAAAGGCATCAACCGCCTTTTAAGACATTTTACGCACTATTAGATGATGTGGATCTATTTTTTTCATGATTCGTTAACATATTCAATTATTTTCCACAACCTCCTAAAGAAACTAAATAGGAATTTGTCCTAATATCCGAGGTTTAGTAGTAACAAATTTAACGTTTAGTAAAACATTGACAAAAAGAATGCAAGCAATTGAAGGGGAAGTGTCTTGAGAAGATTCGGAATAAAGACCAAAACATTTAAGGCGAGGTTTATTTATTTATTTACGTCAAAAAACAGTTAAAAACTGTGTGTGACGAGCTATGGGGAGAATTGAAATTTGTGCACGTTTTCATAATTCTGTGATCTCTATCCTAAACCATATTCTAGTCGAATTTTGAATACAGAAAAAGAGCGTTTTTTTCCAAGTTTTGTTGACAAAATATTCGCTCCTATATAATAGAATATATTTTCAAAGGTAAATTAGCTGTAAATTTGTGCCCGTAACCCTCATCATGTTCTTCATGAAAGAATAATACTTTTTGCCGCGACAATATGGAAAACGAGAATTTGAATAACTATATTTCCCACTGAAATTCAGAAGACGTGCACAAATAATGAAGTTACTTTTATGTCTAGAAGCAAAACAAGGAGCCATCTCATCATTTGCTCAAAGGATCAGGGAAACTGGACGAAAAAACCTGATTGAAATGGGGGCCGTCGTCCCAGAAGCTGTGGTACAATATTTGTTACAGGTTCTTTGGAATTATACAGTCCAAATGGTAAATAATTACATTAAAATTAATGTTACATTCTTTTTGATGTTCGGTATAGTCTCGAATTGTATAGAAACAATTATACAGCAGAAAAGATTTTACTTGGGACTTATACTTTTTTATCGAATTTAATCGTTTAATGTCATCTGGCAAAGTGTTCTAGAATAATGTACACGTATGTGCATTTTTTTGTAGTGAGCTGTTGATACTGCCACCTGATGAAAATGATTATTACGTCATGTGTTATAGACATCGGCGTTTGCTAAAAATATATTCCCGCCCTTAAGTAAGTTATTTTTGACAAAAACTACTGATTCGTAAATCAGGAGACAAGGTAATGGTAAAGTTCCTAGATTAATAAAGAGAGACTTACAAGAATCACGTGGGTGGGATTTGCTTATTATTCGTACAATTCTTTTTTGTAATCTGAAAGTCTGGGAGCTATTAGATGTATTTCCACAGAATATTGAGCCATTCCACATCAAATCGCACAAAAAAGCCCAAAATTTGACCTTCATATGTTTATTTATTTTCTAATTTTTTCTATGTGTTATATGGATCAAATAAGTGAACACGTGTATTTTTATTTTTTTCTAACTTGTTTATTTTCGGAAATATTGTATAATGAAATTTGCTAAAAATGGCGCGCATCACAAACTTCAAAATATCATATATTTGAATACACCAATTATAGAAATTTCGTTCAAATTCCATTCGAAACTTAAAAATATGTTCAATTTTTAAGATTTTGCAAAATATTTAATTTTTTGAATTTTCAATTTTTTAAAAAAAACTGAAATTTTGAAAATTGAATATTTTTGTAAACTCGATGAGATAAAAATTTTTTAAAAATATTTATAAACGTACTAGAGTATTGATAATAAGTCCATAAAAAATAAAAGTGGGATCTCAGTAACTTTAAAAGATATTAATATTTAACGTACCAGTGTGTAATAGATTGCTGCAATAGACACGTTTTTTGCGTTACTGGTCGTCGGTTTCTTTGAATGAAGCAGAAAATTAAGTACTTCTTGAGGTGGTGAACCTTCATGATTTAATTTATAAATAATAATATTTATGTGTATTAATATACATACAAATAATATTAATATATTTATAAATAATTTATAAATTTATAAATAATTAAATGACAGATTCTTGACACAGATTTTGACTGACATTTTGAAATTTTCTGGTCCCTCACAACTCACTTTAAATACAAGTACTCGCGTACCATAGAATTCCTGAACTTTCGTCATAATGCTCATTTTTAATGCCTTACCGAATTTACTTCAGTTCTGGACAAAATTCCATTTTCTTCAGCCAACGTTTAAGACACTTTTATCATGCGTTCGGTTGCTGCAAAAAGTCGTTTAATTTTATTGTATGACCAACTTTCAAAAATTGTCAAAATTTAAATTTTCAACGTCATGTCATTTGTTGAGTGAAAGTAATCGATAAGTAACTAAAGAGTATCTTTGTCTGATTTTTCGATGGACGTCGAAGGATCTTCAATGTGAAACAATGTATGTGTTGGCACTTTGTACTTTCTAAAGTTCCTCATGGGGATGCCATTTTCTCCCAATTTTCTTTTCGTGGCGGGGGTTTCTCCTATTGCAATTAAACTCATGTTTATCTTCTCTTTATTCATTTCGCAGACACTTGACGAACTATCTAAAGAGCTTAAATTGTCACTTCCTTGATTTCCACTTTTTTCACTGGAGGTTCCGCTACTTTCGTTAATGCCACGGGAGCCACTGATCTCGACGCTATCTTCATTAAGAAATGGCCGTTTTGGAAGCCGATTCCCTTTCTTCCGAAATGAATCACAAATTCCCCAATCTAATGACTCCTGTAAATTCACCAGCAAATCGTGGTTTACGCGTCTTGGAGATTTTCTTTTTTAAAAATCGTGATCAGAAAGTTTAAATGGATTGAAACATCTATCTCATAAACTGATTGCCACTCATGTTGCACAGGGTACACACGATTCACAGAACAAATACTAACACTCTTGTTTTCATAAGTATTGCGTATTGCGACTAATGTTGATAAAATTTTACCATGTCCCTTGACAAGTGGTCGATTGTACTTCACGAGCAAGGTCAGGAGGGCACCCCGTCCCTAGGACGCAAAGGGACTCGCAGTAAATTCGTTTCGCAGACACGAGTAAAAACATTCGTTTTGCTGTCACCCATCCCTTCTGGGGAAAGAGTGAACATAGATTTACTAATGTTTCTTGAAACGCAAATCAGGCAGAGGGCCATTCTTTTAATTGTTCGTCGGCATTAGTATCCAAGACTGATCGAACACAATTCGTTAGTGCAGGGGCAGTAACGACGCGCCCGAATACCATACTTACAATAGATTTTTTTCTGTACGTGTTGAGTGCCCACTTTTTTCTTGTTAGGTTTTGAAGAAAATTGAACAAGAAATATGCCTATTTTTTCAAATTTTAATGTGAGAGGGTTCATTAAGAAATTTTCGTTTTTTAAAAATAATTACAATTTTTAATGAAATATTTATTTTTTGAGAAAGTAATTTACAGTGAATAAAAATACACATATCAAAAAAAGTAAACGAAACAAACCAGGAATTTTTATGCTAAATACATTCAGAGCGTCAATTAATCATATTTTGCAAAGTACGCGTAAATTTCAAAATTTAATATAGGCAAAACTACACAAATACCATTTTTTCAGGAAAATAAAGAAACATGTGCCTCTTTTTTGATGTCCAGAATGAATGCCATATATTCGTGTCATTTATTTTTTTAAATAGTCGTGTCAATTCGAGTGAGATTTGACGTGGAATGGCTCGTATTTCAATTCGTTTCGCTCTCACCTATAAGAACATACGTGACCCACACGTTAACCACAAAAATATGTATGACACAATTGTCATACATTCTGGGGGCCGAGTGAACATCTGAAATACTAATAACTCTTGAAACCCTTATCAGGCAGACCATCATTCTTTTTTTAGTTCTTCTGCACTTGCATCAAAGACTGGCCGAATACAATTCGTTAGTGCATGGGTAGGCAGAGCGCACCCTCATACTTACAATTGATTTTCTTAGAACTGTATGTGTGGAGTGCCCACTTTTCTTCTTGTTGTATTTTATAGAAAATTGAACAAGGAATACGCCTATATTTTTTTCAAATATTTATCTCATCGAGTTTATATAGAAATTTTACTTTTTTGAAAAAAGTACATTTTTTAAAATGAAAAAATATTTTTTGAAAAAGTTATTTGCAGAGGAATAAAATACACATTTGAAAGTATTAAATGGCATAAACCAGAAATTTTTATATTTAGTACATTCGGAGATATAATTGATCTTATTTTGTGAAGCACCTGTAAATTTCAAAATTTAATATAGCCATAACTACACAAATAATCAATTTTCAGGCAAATAAAAAAATACGTGTCTCTTTTTTTGATGTCCAGATTTAAGAAAAAAAATATCGTACATTTAAAAAAATGTCGAGTCAACTCTTGTTCGATTTGACGTGGAATATTATGCCATATCTCAGGCGAGAAAGAACATTCGCAAAATATACACAACGAGCAGTATGAAGGCTGACTGAATTTGAAATAATTCTGAACGCTTAGTATAATGAACTTAATTTTGTGTTCAGTTCATTTAAGTGGACATTCCATTTGAGATTTTGCTGAATTGATATACCTAAAAATGTTGTTACCTTCATATCAGTCAACTAATTGTTGTTAACTAATTCTCAATACGTAAGAATTTATAAAGTAACTGGGTGTTTATTAAAACATTTTAGCTACAAATGACTGTATAGGCAAATTTTAATTTGAAGCTACACCGATTAAGAAATATTGAGTCTTCAATTACTACGGTAATATACAGTTTATTAAAGAAACAATTTAAATTGAAAATTTGTCAAAACATTTTAACCGACTGCGATATCTCAGAGATAACACCATTGCCTCGGCATTATCGTTGATCGGGAGGTCCTAAGGTTATAAAGTTATAGTGCCGACGGTCAGTGGTGTAGCAAGGAGGGGAGGCAGGGGGGCGCGCACCGGGTGACAATTTTAGGGGTGACACCAATTAAATTATTCTATAGTTGGAATTATATAATTTAAATCATTTACTTAAAAAGTTTTATACATTCATAGTTAGTTTTCTTAGTTTTAGTAGTTTGAAAACTTTATTGTTGGAATTATAAAATTTTTATGGTTTTGTTAAAAATTATTTATATTAATTTAATAAGTATACATTTAAATCATAAGCATAGATTATGATTTAATTGCTATTATATTGCAATTATTCCTAATTGCATAGAATTTTTAATATATTTTAAATAACTATCATGTGCAAATATGTTTGTATTTTTAATAAAATAATGTACAATCAATGAAGCAATAGACATTTTTATACTTAATTTATGGGGGGTGACACCATTAGCTTCGCCCCAGGTGACACCAACTGAAGCTACGCCACTGCCGACGGTGACAGATTTACGACACGTTCTGACAAAACGAGATTTCATGTACCTGCCGAACGCCTACGCAAACGAGGTTGCCTAACAACTGGAGTCGAATGCAGCATGTGTGTCACCGTTATACGAAATTTCCCCCCATACGTTCATTGCCAAAAAGTGGGTCTGAAATCTTGGTTGAATTCAACTGCTATCTGGAGAAGAATTCCAGCGATCGGTTGCCCAGTTCAATTCTGTGCTCATGTCAATTATTTCCGTGGTTTCTCCGATCAATGCCAAGCGAAAGGCGGAGTAGTATCACAAGAAATGGGCCATGGAGCGCGTGACATTTCTTTCCTCATTCTTGTCCCATTCTCTCCCCTTACACACACACATAGACTCACGCGCGCGCCCATACACACACACACACACACACACACACTTTCATTTACATGCACTTCACTTCCCACCAATTGGTTGATTAGAGAATGTCCCGTTGGGGAGAGGCCTGGAGAGGGGAACTCCGCAAGTCGGCGTATAGGTCTGGTGGTGAAATTCCAGCAAGGGAGGCATCTCTGTTGTTTAACAGTTCAGTGAAATTTATCGTAAAGAATCGCTGCGTTCCCAGTTTTACGGCAACTGGCAAACTAAAAATGGCTTTTTCTCGTATTTTTCGCTACGACAATTTCGCAACGATTATGAAAGTAAGAAAACTAAGTACTCTCTTGTAATTTAAATATTCTGCCACCAAGTAATGATACTTAATTGCAGAATTAATAATAAATCTAAAAAAAACTAAAATAATTGGGGGCGCGAAAACTATGCGTGAGGGAAAATTTCGTGATTGAGGTATATGACATGGTCCCTAAAGACGCCTTGAACGTTGTTGATCGCGTTTTGAAAAAGAATATGTTGTAGCCCAGCTGCTTTCAGATGAAAGACAATTCTCTTTGCTGGCAAGTTCAGGCAGATCCTTCCTATTGAAAGATATGATAACCGAACTACCATTGTCCAAAGTAACATGAAGCAGGCACCTCTGTGGTCACACATTCAAACTATAAAATCGACCCAAAATATGAGGGCAAATGGTGATCCTATCTTCAGGATTTGGCTCTTACAATTAGGGCACGGGGAATTAGAACTTGAAACAGATTTATTCCAAGATACAAAAATTATTAAAGCTGTGATTCCATTCTGTGCGCTAAAAAGAGCCATATCAACGGGGACACATAAGTCAATTGAGACAATTTACAGTAACAGCAAAACTAAACAATTCCGGAGAAACTGTCATTTTTCCGAGAATACTTCTAATATCGCGGCGGCGATGGTGTAATGTATCGGCGGCGATGGTGTAGCGTATCGGGGTGTTATACCTAAGTTCGCGCGTTCAAACCGATTTAGGGGCGAAAAAATCCTTCGTACGCTTTCCTTCTGAGGGGAAGTAAAGCTGGCTGTCCCATATTAGTATATTTACTGCATGTAAAAGATCCTCAAGCCTAAATGACGCCTCTGAGCTAAATTAAAAATCGCGGGTTCAAACCCGATCGAAGCCGTGGATTTTTAGGGGCGAAAAAATCCTTCGTACGCCTTCCTTCTGAGGGGAAGTAAAGCCGGCTGTCCCATGTTAGAATATTTACTGCATGTAAAAGATCCTCAAGCCTAAATGACGCCTCTGAGCTAAATTCAATATCGCCTGTTTCGTCGTTCAAGGAATACCTTCTTTCTCCGCTAGTTGGTGAAAGGAGCGTAACGAAATTTGCTTGGTCGGACGGAAGAGCAGGCCTCATCGCCTGAGTCTCGCCACGTAAAATAAGGCAATTCAATTCAGTAATATCTTCAGACCGACAATTCCATTTGATATGATTCGAAAACAGTTTCCAGGCAAAATGGCCTACGCAATGAGCATCAATAAATCACAAGGTTAAACATTGCAAAGAGTAGGGTTGTACTTGCCCGATCCTGTATTTTCGCATGGACAACTTTACGTCGCTCTCTCAATCAATTAAAGTATCAAGAAAAGTAAAAAGCAAACTGTCAAAGAAGATTGTATATGTACTTCAAATGTTTTTAAGGAACTGTTGTGAATTGTTCCACGAACATCTGTCTATAATGCTGAATAAACCTTTATTGAAAATTTGGTTTAAACACCAATTGCATTGTTTTAATTTGATATTCTCTAGGTACATTTGATGTTTCCTTTATATATTTTTTATGCAAAGCAACACGTTACGTTAACAACTTTCCCCCTTAATATGGAAATGGAAGAATAGGAGAGAGGGTGGGGGTTAACAAGAGAGTTCCCGCACGGGTACATTAGTAGCTTATATTCCCACTGTAGCACGTGAGCCAGTCTCGGTGCTCGTACCGTTATTCCGAGCGTTGGGAGCCAGTTCCTCAATTCGACACACAGTTCACATACAGATCACGCACACAATACCCGTTAGGGGAGGAGATTATGGAAGGATAGGGGTGTCTGTAGAGGTGTTACACAGGGCACTGAGAACGACATGCCACAAACACAATTGAAAGCAGCCAAGCCCTACGCGGGTTGCGAACCCAGAGCCTTATGCTGTCTTTACAGTCTGTCAGCTATAGCAGTAAAGCCCACGAAAATAATTTTGTTTGATTTTTAAAAAAACTGAAACAGTCATGGAAAATAAGTTTAAGCAAAAATATTTTTATGTACATACTTTACAGAAGCGTTATTTTGCATATGCAGATATTTTATAAATGGTAACGGCTAGAAATGCTGGAAACCAATGTATTCCTTAATTACTCATCGCTTCTACACATAGCAAGTATCGGTTGGTTGTCTCCTTTTGTTTTGGCTCAACTCACTTTTTAAGTTGATAAGGTGCGGACGGGCAGCAGAATCTGCTTCGCGAGCGGAAGTACGAACAAGTGCGAACTCCCTTGGACCTCTTCAGAGAAAATGTAAATGATTATTCTTATAATTTCAATTGGTATTTCGCTTGCAATGGGGAAATAATTAAATTTTGTGTAAAATCCAGTGAAGCACTTTTGTTTGGTTTGTCCTTCCATTTTCTCTTTTTGTTTTGTTATGATACGCAATGTCATGCCATTACATCATTTGTACCTAAATTATCAACTTTTCTTTGACCTTATAGTAAATATTTCAGCAAAAACAGACGTGGTTTGACGATTCTGCGACCAAATTTCTGCGAAAATCTTTTTCTATTTCTGATGACATTTCTTAGACTTGACAGAAATACTAGAGAACAACGTTGCGCCACAACAAATTTAGCACATATTCGAAAATTTCTCACTAATTTTGTTTCCAGCTAAAAAAAATTGCATCCCATGTGAATTCACACCTATTGATAAAATGTTATTTTCTTTGTACTGATTTCAAATTGGCTGCCTATAAGTTTACGATATATTTTGTTTTAAGATTTGTAGGAGAGAGTTAGGTTAACTGGACCGGTTAGATTAAGTGAGCCATGCTTTTAAATGTGGGTGGGAAGTGTTGCCTGCCTTTTCCACTGGATGACATGCGTAGGATGACAGCGCTGATAATCTAAGCCACAATCATCTGTTGTAGGCCTTGATTTGATCAGTATAGAAAGGAATTTATATTCTGAAAGGTCCGAAGTTTTTTCTACCACTCATCTGCTTTGCATTTTATTGCGATTGAATAATAAGTTCAAGAAGAATAATCACAGCAAATTAATTGTTAGTACTTCTGCTCTATAATAGTGTTTTGTTTTTAATAATTAGTCGCGGCTTGTGTATTTTCGGGCATATAAAGAAAATACATGCTGTGAGGTTAACTGGACCGCCGGGAGTTTAGGTTAAGTGGACCGATCCAGTTACTCTCTTTACTTTCTTTCCGGAAGTAGAATTTGTAGATTTGAAATTATTAAATCTGGAATGTAATACAGATGTCCGGGCAGGAAATGTCGAAACTTCGAAAATAAGCTCTTAAGACAATTCTAAGCATATTTTGTCTTATAAATTAAGTCGATATTCCGAATAGTTTAGCCGCAATGAGCATTCAAAAGTTGATTTGAAAAAAGTATTTCTAGGCAACAATTTGCATCATGGAAGCATAGAAACACTCCAGAAATATGTAAAGTGTTTACTATTTACAAAAGAAATTAGTATTTTTGCTCTGACAGAAAAAATAAGCGAGAAATAAAAAAGCAGTCGAATTGAGTAAATTGGGTGCTTTTTTTATTTCTAGCTTAATTTTTCTTTCTGAACAAATATATTCATTTCTTTTGTAAATAATAAACAAATTATATGTTTATGAAGTGTTTCTATGCGTCAATAATGCAAATATTTGTCTATAAATCAATTTTTCAAACCAACTTTTGAGTGCTTATTGCGGCTCAACCATTCGGAATATCCTCGTAGTTTATTGGACAAAATATGCTTAGAATTGCCTTAAGAGCTTATTTTCAAAGTTTCGACGTTTCTTCCCCGGGCACCCTGTATCATTTATTCGTCTTTCACTATTTTATTAATTTAATTCATTACCACAGTTATTTCTAAGTAGTAAGTATGTAACTAGTGGTGCTACAGAATGGCGCAGACTTTCCCATATTAGTTTTCAATTTGCTTCTCGGTTAGCTGTTTGGACTTGCCACATACTTTTGCCAGCTGCCATCAATCGCCGCCCAAAGTACATACTTTTTACATTTTCTTAATTTTTATGTTTCCTAATAGTAAAACAAAAATATTATTTTATAGGGAAACTCTGCAGCATTCTGTAGCACCACTAGTTATTTTTGTTGTTTCTGGACAAAAATTGACCGAAATATTTTTTTCTGGATACTCTAGAGTTTCATACATCACACGTATTTTTTTCAAGCATATATATTCTTAGGACATCATTGATTTATTTATAAATTTTGAAGAAGTATAATTAGGACCTAGGTACAATACAGGTGTCGTACCTTAGTCCCAGGGATATTGTACCTTGGATCGTTCGTAATTAAGTTGGGAAAATAGCAACCTATTTGGAAGAACAACGTAATTTTTTAACTTTTAAACAAGCATTAATGTCTTATAACAAAATACGACATAATTTACATTGACAGGTGTACACAGTCTCTATTTAAATGTTCAAAAAGGGGGTTTACAAACACCGGATAAATCAATGTCAAATATAAACTTTTGAAGCTACTGATCCTGCAGTAGAAACTGGATGTGAAAATGTCATTAAATCATTCTTGTCGATTGTATATCCCTAGTATTTGAGTAAACTCCTCCAGCGTGCGTGAGTGTGCAGTTTCGTCTCTCACGGCTAGACCACTTTCCGTGCACCAATCGAGACATATGATGAGGTATCATTGAACCCATCTCGATCTCCTGATGGGAACTGATAATTTGTTTCCCGATTTATTATTATTTATTTGTCAAAAAAACAGTAAAAACTGTATATGATTCGGCCATAAGATTCCAAGAAATTGCCCAAAACGTATTTTTTCGTGTTCTGGCGCTGCGAATTTTTGTGAGTACGATGGGAATTACACCAATGCCACCTACGCAGGTGGCGTTGATTAAACCCCGTTATTACGTGGTTATTTTCAGTCCACGACACCATAATTTTCTTCCGTGAGGATGGCAACACTAATTTTTGATAAACGAGCAAAAATTCAATGAATATCGCCCGTCAAAATGTGTTGCAAATTCTGAAGTATCAAACAAAAATCAGACAGGGTTTGTGGAGTTTTAAAATCTTAAAATAGGGAACAAAATATGGAAGTGTCAAGCAACTCAGGGGAATCAAAAGTGGTTGTAGAAGATTTTGCTTCAGAATTTTCCGAACTAATTGAGAATGATCTTATATTAGCTTTACAGAATAATGCAGAACAACAATTTACAGGTGATCATTTACGTTCAAATCAGACAAGAAAACGTGAAAAATATAGCTCTGCTGTCACGTCATTAATATACTTGTAAGTATTCTTTTTACAGTGATTATAATTTTGAAATTGCAATATTACCAGTTTATATCTCGTTTGGAGTTAATATACATGGCCATTGAGTGTTGGGAATTTTTGAACGGAAGTATAACATTAACAGCTACTACGATTCATTGGTAAGTCCAATGCCAGATACTCTAAGAACATATTTGGACAAAGCTACGCTTGAAAAAAATGAAGTATGAAAGAAATTTTCAACACATGAATATACTTTTAAAACAGGTTATAGCGTCAGCGACGCCACATTCAACTAATATGATAGTATCGTCCTTTGAATGTTTTGAGAATTCAGATCCTTTTTCATGTATTGCACGTCCTAAGTGTATTCTGATAAACAGAATAATAAATAACACAATAAAAATATACAATCCCATAAATTGTAATCTGTTTTTTCGAAACCACAGCTAAGGCTTTTTTAATATCCTCCATGATTACAGGTTTTCTCTTGACACCGGTTGCACATCGTGGTGTTTTTTGTTGTTGTTGTTGTTTTTTTGTTGTTGAAAATAGCATTTTAAAATCATCGATAACTCACATTTAGCTGTAAAGCTAAACATAAATAGATTAGATCAAATATAATAGTACTAAAATTTGGGAAGTATTGTACCTCGGTACTGTCCAAGGTAAAAGCATATTTCTCCATAGTACAACACCTTAGGTGGCCCAAGCAAAATCACATTGTCACATTGAAGTGCGTGTCTTTTTGGCATTATCAAGTTAGGATGAGGTTCATGTCAAACACGTTGTTGTGCTCTTAAAACTATACGGAAACAGGAATTGCTTTCATTTCAATGGTAATCGTGCATATTTTTTTACCTATACTTGAGAGAAACTAATGAAGAATACTTACTTTTGAAATATGATTGTACTTTTTTAATAATTTCTGCTGCAGATAAATTACCAAATAAACAAATTCAACTGTACAGAGACCACTATTGATAGTTTTATGAACTACATACAATAGTATTCATATATATCTCACCAGGCAGAGCTAGAATTTGCCTAGGTCCAAGGTATATAAATGTCCGAGGTACAACACCTTCCCCTACATAACTTTCCCTATACTACGTATATAACACCGTGTATACGCATGTATACGGGAAAGTAAAAAGAGAGAGAGAAAACTGAACAACACGCGCAATGAAGAAAGACACAACTAAATTAAAGAAATACACGCTGGCGACAACAGCTTTTCCTTCCTACCCATTCTCTCTTCCCACTCTCTTTCCCATCCTCACCGAAATTCCCATCTCTCCGCTACCCTACTGAGCCCCGTCCAGGAATCCGTAAAGAAAGATACATATATTCCCTGACAAAATCACCCATCTTACAGTCATCCCAGTCATCCACACCCCTGATCTTCGTCCCTGTTCTGGGGAGAAGTTTCGATTACTCTGGAAAACAACAGAAGGAAAAGAAATCAGTACGAAAAGTGGGAGAGACATGTAAGACACAGGCAGTGAAAGAAACATGCTTCATTAGGAAACTACTCTTAAAATAATTACTCAAACTATTTATTAATAATAAATGTTTTTTTCAAAATTTTAATTTCGTCTTTCATAAAAAATAAATATTTATTTCGTTTCATCTTCGATGACAATTTTTATGTTGGACAGTTAGTTCAAGGTTACATCGCATTTTAGTTAAATTTATTGAAAATTATTTTTTTCTGTAGCAATGCAATTTCCGAAATAAATCTGTGGTACATATTAATCGCATTTCAATTGTTTTAAGTCCCCACCGCATATTTTGCATTTTTAAACTCTCAATAATAAAAAAAATACCATTCTTTTCTTGCCCCTATCTCTTTCACTGCTTTTGATTTTACGACCTTGTTAAGTCTGTCTTTTGTTCTTATGTTGATGAAATACTAGTGGACATTGTAGCCTTCTAAAGTTAAAAATGTATAAAATGTTTAATAATTATATGTGCTATAAAATAAGGTAAATAGGGAAATTAGAGGAATCATGAAAGTATAATTATAATACTCCAATTTTCAAACTTCATGCATATAGTATTCGTCGTCCCTCTCGTCAATATACTCATGCGATGTCTGTCTATCAAAAAGACGGCAACAAAATCCATCCTCTCGCAGGAAATAATGACAAAACACTACCAAAAGTATCCATCCTACAAATATTGGCAAGGTGACCATGTAGAGATACTTCAAGTTACTTCCTGTTGTTTCAGCCTTTTGTTCTCTTAATGTTATGCCGGGTAATCTTTCCATTTTGAACAGTGTTTTCGACAAAAATTTTGCTAGAGGAATCTTCCACTTTTTGTCTTCAGAGCATCACGAACTCATTTCAGGCTCTGTAAAATCAGTACAGGTTAAATCTCTATGCTGCCCTCAAAATGTAGTACATTACATTCATGTTCTAATTCAATTATTTTGAAAAAGTACGTAGGCTATATATAATATTACAAAAATTCAGAGAAATTGGACGAAATCGGATTGCCATTTATTTTTAAATCGTTTTTAAAATTGATGAACGAATGCAAAAAGTAGAGATCAGACTCTGTCTCGAGCAATATACTCGTACAAAGAGAGAGATGAACATAAAGACCACCGATAAAATATTGTGGCGCTTTTAAGGTAGTATGTTTGTTAGATGAACCTCTGTGAAGTAATCACAAAAATTAATTTGAATGAAATCAAAGTCTCTGTTCTTGGTAGGAAAAGAATTTACCCTTACCAGCCTAATTTTTCAATAAAAGAAGTTTAAATTAGTACAGGCTCTTATATAAAAACTTCATGGGCAAGTGTTTTTTAAGGTATTGAAGTTAAACGGTGAAAGTATTTTTTTCTTTTATTCAATATGTAGTAATTTTTTTTAATCAGATGATATTAAATGTAACATACCTCACCGGGCATTCTGAAGAGTTATCGACAAAAAGACTGCTTTTAAATTCATCACAACCGGAAGTACTGGCTCTCGGCCTGGGAGTTGTGTTATATAAATCGTGCTATTGTTACCACTGTTTCTCTTGGGGTACGCCAAACTATTTGACGATAATTAACTTTCAATGTAAACAATGTGGACAAATATTCAACGCAGAAAGACGCATTACAATACTTTCTCTCTACCGCTGCGAAAAGTAAAAAAGAAAAAAACGAAATGATGTCCACGGAAACCCATGTTATATAATTTTAGGTTTTCTGTTACAAGCCCGAGAAAAGAAACAAATTAATATGTATTCCACCATCTAGTCTATCCAGAATAACTCAGAAAACTTTTTTTTGCAAAACCACACTGTTGCGAAAACAAAGATTCTGCATCGTATCTCAATATTACACAAAATGGGAAGAGAATGACATGTATAATTGGTGGAATGATAGTTTTGATTATGGTACTTTTCAAAACTAAATAACTAACATAGATTAATCCTCAGATGAAACTTCAATTGTTTCAAAATAGAAAAATATTACACATCACATGATGCAATGTAGGTATCTATTCTGGAACTTGTCTAAATGATATTCAGTCTATTAACATCTAAAATTAGATAATATAAGCATAAGCAGCCCTGAATAACTAAATTTAATTCAACATTCGTGAGACATTGTGATACTTAAGATGCAGACTATTATGCTTCACTCTAGTTTCTGAAAAGCAACATCTCAAATTAAAACACATATGTTAATAATAACAGAAAAGTCTGAAGATTGTCTCTAATGTCTTTTCATTGGGTAATTTGTTCATGGTTCAAAAATTCTGACTAAAAATAAGAATTGAATGTTTGCTTTTCTCTGCCACTATCTTAAGCTCTGCATCACCTCGCACATCGATTTCGTGATTCACTTTGAGCATCCTTACAAAAGAAACGTGCTCACACGAGGATTGCATTATTCAATAACCAATCATTTACACTCTCAAAAACAAAGAAAAGATAACAGTACAGAATATATTTTGCAACTTAGATCGGTGAACAATACTACATCGGTAAATTCTCATGCTACTGTAGCGTACTACAAACGGATCTTACTACAGGCAGGAATTCTGGCAGGTGCCGAAGCCTCAGGATTAGGTCTTAGACGACGCCAGGGAGTCGCAAGTGAGAGGGGGCTGGAACGCAGGTGTACAACATTTCAGAAGTATTTTGGGAACTTCTCGGAATTGTAGGAACTATCAGTAGCCAGTTCCGGAACCCGCATGGCGTCGCGGCGATCATGTAATACTAGCAGCAGCGCGAACGCGAGTATGAAGTTGAGAGTCACGTGGAGTGAGAGTATAAAACTCAGAACATGAGTCACGCGGGGGGGGGTCTTGAGCAGAGTGGGAGACTTTGTGCTTATGCACAGGACTTGCGCCCAGGGCATTGCGTTGAGAGCCGATGCTCGTAGGGCAACCCGTATGTCGGAAAGCCGTTGTAGAATTTCAATTCCGCTTGTGAGAGTTGTCTTGTGGTGGTACGCTGTGTGCGTAGGTCTTTGATTAGCAGTGGCGGAGCGTGACTGAGGAATGTGGGGAAGCTCAACAATAACGCGAACTGAACACATCACGATCTTTAATATTCTCTAGAATCTATGTTATCAAAACAAATGTTACAATACTTCAACATATTTATGTCAGGAGACTTCTTGAAAGCAAATTATACAGTAGCTCAGAGTGAATTCTCACGCGCGATTGACAATGAGATCACTTGTGAATTTATGCAATTCAGACCAAAATAATATTTAATTCTTTTAACGGAAGAATTCTTCTTCTTAGATATTAAAAATTAGTAGGCAAGTACTGTTTCTCCTGTTTGTGCCGATGACTAGCCAAGCAGAGAACCACAAGTGAGAAAGAAGTATTTCACTGACGTCAAGTTTGCGCTCTCGTGCGCAAACGAGCAACTTGCTCATACGTCTGTCTCTTTACTCTTACGCTAGCGTAAGGAACTGGGAAATCTCTGGGTGAGGAGGGGAGGGGGAACCTCGCGGTCTGCGCATGCGTCATTGCCCGTCGCAATCTCGCGGCAGACGCTTGAAGCATTTTAGCGTCCAAGCAATCAGAGGCCAGCTTTTAACAACGCGCCGAACTCAATCATAGGAAATCACTTTAAAATTAATACAAACCGTGTTTCGCTCAATGTGTTTCACTCGCTTGGAAGATTATCAATACAATATTTACGGTTCTTTGATTAATATTGTACGTGGGGATGCTCAGCATCTTAGCGTCCCCTGACGCTACGCCACTGTTGATTAGTGGCAATGGCCACGAGCCAACCAATTCATTGTAGGTAGTTAGGGATCGCTCATCGATCCGGGGACAGACTACCAGAGCTGTATATAGTTATTTTAATTTTTAATTGCTTGTAAATAATATTGTAAATAAACCTCTGTAAATAGTTGATATCCTGGGTGTGATTTGTACTGAGATTCCCACGACGAAACTCAGTGTTCTCAACTCAACTCAACCCACACTACATTATACTTTCAACACTCCATACCAGCAGGGTCATCCCAGCTAGACAAATTCGAATTTTCTTGGCGTCTTGGCAGACTTGAGATAGTTTGAGGAAACATGTTATTACCGACATCAAGCAGTATCACCTATGTACTACTACCTAGCTATTTAGGTGGCACTGCATCAACAGTATGAAAATATGGAGCAATATGCCTTGCAATATGGAGCTGCAATGGTGTATCGTGCCCTCTTTCCGCTCAGGTAGCGAGGGCACACAAATGCACGAGAGGCGTAACGGCAGTATACCTTTAGCGTCCTAAGTATCTCGCGTACGGCAAATGCACCGGCCTCCACCAAACACCATAACTAGACTGTCTCTTTCCCAACCTCCCTTATCAGCAGTGGCGTAGCGTCAGGGGACGCTGAGATGCTGAGCATCCCCGTATATAAGAACCTTTAATACTGTATTGATAATCTTAGAAGTGGTCTGTTGAGCGAAACACGTTTTGTATTAATTTAAAATTGATTTCCTATGATTGAATTCGGCGGGCTGTTGAAGCTGGCCTCTGATTGGTTGGAAGCTAAAATACTTCAGCGTCTGCCGCCAGATTGCGACGAGCAATGACGCATGCGCAGATGGCGAGGTCCCCCTCTCCCCTCTTCACCCCTGGCCCAGAGAAACCCGACTGCTTTACGCTAGCGTCTACTGCGGAAAGAAGCTCGTTTGTGAACGAGAGCGCAGCACACTTCAGGCGTTCAGTAAATTATCTTTCTCTCTCTCACTCGGGAGTCCCCGCTTGGTCATGGGTACAAACTGTAGAAATTGTGCCTGACTACTATTTCTTAATTAATATCCAAGAAATTGTATTATCTCTTAAATAGATTACATATTATTTAAGTCTGCAATGTATAAATTAACAAATGGTCTTATTGCCATTCGCGTATAAGAATTAAAGCTGAGCCATTGTATAATTTGCTTTCAAGACATCGGCAGCCCTGACTGCTGTGAGGATTTTGTGGGAAGCGCCTACACCGTCGTAAGCAATCGAGATCGTGGAAGTAGTCCCTGTGTATCTGCCTTGTGTTGCGTTCGCCTGTTAGACGAAGTAGTTGATAGTGACATTTTGTGTGTTATTGTTGAGCATCCCCAAACGTGTGAGTCACGCTACGCCACTGCTTATCAGAGGTGCCGTTGTCGTCTTCCCCTCCCGTGATGGAGGTGCCAAGCCACCATAATTGAAGAAATCGCCCGGCTAACCGGCGCGGCGGCTTCCAACGAGCGGTCGCCCGGCTAATTCCATCTTCCGTCTGCGAAGTGGCCCTGGGTTGATTTGGACCGCAATTCATTATAAAATTTTAGGAGTCTGTTTCGCAGAGTTTCCAAGTTGGAAGCAAAACAATACATTCATTCGCTGGTCCCATTTTGGGGATTCGACCTCATGCCCCCAGCCTTCACTCTACAATGCGCTGTTTACATACGAGAAACAAACCCGCAGCGTCGCCGCTCAGAAACATGTTCAGGCATTTCTTGATCTGTCTTGCGCGGGACACGCTCTTAAGGACGTGAAAAGAATGGCATCATTCACCGAACTTCCTCGACAGAGTATGTATACACGTACATACGAATATGACGGGTAAAATAAATCCATTTGACTGCGTCAGAACTGGATCTATCAAACACCAAAGCATTATGGATTGCCTATCAAACAGGGGACCAATTACCACCCCACCTCCACCCTCCAAGGTAAGCTCCAACTACGCGCCACAGCCGTAACCCCTACTCCAATCTTTATCATTTTCCCACTGTCTCCAGTCCTTGGGTTTCATTAGATTCTTTGTCCAGTTATTATTTACTATTTAATTTTTTAAGGTGAGTTCATTTGCATCTGGTTCATATTTATTATAATACATTTCAATTTGTTTTACTTAAATATTAAAAGAAGGAAAATTGTAGTTTATAATAATTTCTGTTTGTAGTTTATACTCCTGAAGAAAAAGAAGTGCTTCTCGAAGCTTTGAGAGATAGTAATGTTTCAAAAATTTAACAGTACATTTCAATAAGATTTCAATCTAAATTATAGTTTTGTATTAATTTTCTTGGTTTACAATTTGTATAATATATGAACCTGTCTAAAATAAAACTGAACAAAAAATCTAATAACTTCATAATTTTTGTTATAAATGAAAGGTAAGAAAGTACTCTTTAAGAAATTTCCTAAATTAATTTCTGGCAAATGTCTTTTTGTAAACATAAGAAACTTTAAATCAGAATCTTTCGTCACCATCTGTTTTTAGGATGATTTCTTGTCCGGTATGTTGAATGCTTTGTTTATATCACATTCTTTCAATTTTTGACATGGAGTTACTTTGCAAATCCGCCTTTATCCAAATTATGTGAATTAACGATCTTTTAAATGTAAAAGAAATAAAAATCTTTACAGTGACTAACACATAATCTCGTTTTTAAGTGTACGTTACATAATCTGTAGTCTTAAAAACGAAATTCATCAACTAATTTGTTGATGATGTTGATCAAATGATTTTAGACCCACAATCGGAGCTAGCCCCGCAACGCGGTGAGTTTGGGTATTAGCAGAATGAGCACACTTTCCCTTCCATTCGTTACAGTATCTCTTAAGAAACACTTCACATAAATCTAAAATAGTAGACACATAGATGCATTGTATGTGAAATAGCTTAAAGAAAACCACAGCAGACGACCATGGTTTTAAAAGACAGTTCCATTCAACGAGGTAGAATATTCTACGTCGTTGGTTTCACCAGTTTCCTTTCTGGTTATTTGTTTTGGCAACTTTACTAATGAATGTTCATCTACGACCGGTGTTATAACAAATCTCTCATAATGAACATTTGGCATTGGAATTCACATCTTGTTATAGTTATTAAATACGACCACAAAGACCGTTAAAAAGTGTTTTAGAAAACTTAAACATTAAAGAAAAGGTGTCTTAAATACTCCTGTCATTTGTCAAAAGTAGAACGGCGGCGAATCTGACATCTAGAAAAACGGAAAGAGGTCATTTTGAAACTAAGAATAGGATGTATTGAAATTAGAAATTATGTTCCAAATAGAGCTTTATTTAGGCTTATACATTTTTCTTAAATATCTAAAAGCACCTTACGCTCTAAATATAGTATTTTCTGCCACTGACTTCCACCTTTTAGCACTGCTTTTGCTTTCTGGGTTACCCCGGCACTGGTCTCTTCCGCTTCTTTGTGTACCTCTTCTGACAAATCGCCTCCTTTCAATTCACTAAGTAGAAGAACGTTTTTCCCTCTTCATATTTTCATTAGTTACATGTTTGTAGATAATCAAAGCCGATAGCCGCCATGTCCAATACATTATAGAAAACATATACCGGTCATCTTCTGTATGCTGCTTTAGTGCTGTACTTCCGAGTCATCTGCTACGTCTATCCCGTAATTTGGGGCGTTATAGAAAGGCACATTTTAGACTTTTCTTCTTCATCAGTGACAGCTACTTCACGATGACGTGTGCTGAGAAGCATGACTTCTTTTTCTTCTTTGATTGATATACTGACAATGTACAGTTTGTATTGCTGGAGTGTGTCATAAAATAAAGAGACGAATAAACTTTAGCATTTCGTTTCAATTCATCAGGGATTTTACTATGAATACAATTGATTGTTCTCATCTTGAACGTTTTCTTCTGTTCAAGCTTTTTGTTACATTGAAGAGATGTGAAAATTTTATTAGTTCTTCCGTGATTTAGAAATGGCTCTTAGACATGAAACAACAAATTCTCCCACAAGTTGCTTATTTGATCGAATGTCCTCTTCATCGAGATATGGAAAGGCATTGCATACGTACTTCGTTGGTGCATCAGCAGCGACCCAGAGTTTCAGTCCTATTTGTCAGAGACTGGGTATTTCTATGCCTAATTTTGCTTGGATGTAAATACTCATCGATTGTTACATTTTCACCTGGACGATAGAAATGAGTGCAGTTATCTACAAACCCCACATTAGACCACCTCTGACAGTAGAACAACTTATCAGCTCTAAGGCATTCAGCTCGGGTTGATTGGTCGAGAAAACGGAGAATTCTGAGAAGCTCCAGATATCCTTTGGACACAAAAGACGAAGCATTGGTTCATCAAATAGAAAACGGAAGGAACTTATCACAGATCATTCGTTCTGTGACAAGCCCATGTAGTGGGACCATTTCGTTTTTTCAAGACATTCGTAGAAGATCTTCCAGCAGACGAGTTGGCACTGAAGACCTTCCACACGGTTCCGTCTCGGACAATCATTTTCACTGATATAGTATTTGGCTACTCGTGTTAAGATGATTGAGGCGAAGACTGAGTTACATCAACACTTGCACCTTTTTCCTCAGTGAATTCACCACTCGACCTACCGGCTTCAGTGCCACTATTCTTGGTAAAAAGCATCTGAATCGAATCATCACTTTCTGACTCAATTCATAATTTTCTAGTTTACGGCCAACTCGACCACAGATAGCCCAATTGAACCTGATCACTCAAGTTAATACAAATGACAAGGAAACTAAAACGAGAAAAAATTATATTTCGTGGAACTTGCGCTTTTTCCATTTTTTGTTTTCAGAAAAAGGATGAAAACATCGAACTAAATAACGGCAATATTCGGTGTAAGTTATACAATAAAGATTACATCGATCCAGAAAGAAGACGCTATCTACTATTCTGCGATTGCGATATTGTAATATCGTCTTCATGATAATGACAAGATTAGGCCGTACAAAAGCTACAGTTCGGCATAAGGTTGTTTTGCAATGTGAAATAAGTGTCAAAATGACCCCTACCGCTGTTCTAGGCATATCACATGATAAAACCATTAAGAAATAATATTTATAGATTGCAATATACCAACATAAGGGAAATTAAAAATGAGTAAAAGTCACAATGATTGAAAGAAAGCATTTAAAACTGAAAAAATCCACTATTAAAGAAATAACTGAGTCAGGTGTCATTTTGATACCTGCCGCCTTTCTAATTCTAATATCAACGCACTCGTTTCTGATGGTCTAAATACTCACCTATGTAAAAAACAATAATACAATAACAATTCTAGCAAATCGGAGAAACTCTTACTGAAGTAGTTCTAAGAACATCCCATTTCGGTAAGAAAATGCGACAAAATTAATTACTTCAGACTTTTATTAATAACAGTGCATACCATCTCTACAAAATTTCAGAATTGTAATTTCCCGCTTATAAGAAAAATTGATATTATTTTTGGTGTCAATTTCTAATTGGTAACCCTTCGATTATAAAAAAATTATTATGACTGCTGTGATGTACACAGCAATTTGTTATTTTATTGAAAATGCTTGTTCGCTGTCGCAATGCCATTCCATAATAAAACTGCACTACATTTTAACTCCAAATCACTTGTATTATGTTAACAATGCATTTTTCGTATTTTTAAACTTTCAATGTTATAAAATTAGGGTCCTCTTCTTGCCCCTATTTTCCATCTTTCCACATTTTTAAGTCAATCTTACGTTTATATAATGAAGTTTGCACCGAATTTAGTCATTGATTTTCTTCTATAATTACCAATTGTTTAACACATAAACATTTGTTTGGAACTGTCAATATGTTCGTCCTATGGCGGTGTGGAAAAAGTACGGCAACAAAATCCACTATCTCGCATTAAAAAATGACATAACGCTATCAAAATTATCCATAACAGAAATAGAGGAATGGTAACTTTGTAGATGTAGAAATTATTTCCTGTTGTTTCAGCAACGTTTGATTTCAAAAACACGTCGTTTGCCCTTTCCATTTTGAACAGTGTTCTTCTCGATAAAAATAACAGTAGAAAAGTCTTCCAAGTTTGGTGTTCAGTGCATTACGGCCTGTATTTCAGGTTCTGGAAAATCAGTACAAGTTTAATCTCAATCTTGCACTTCAAATGTACTTTATATGTATGCTTTAACTTTATTATAGAGAAACCTTTTTCAGGATTTTAGCAAAATTTGAATAAATTGGATAAAATTGATCTGAAGGTCACGTTTACTTTGCCATATACTATTAAGTACGGTAGTAGTATTTTCTCGGATACTTCTACCTATACAGCGATTTTCCTATCTTTGCCCCTGACAGGAAACAGCTGCTAACGCTTTCATCCAATAGGGAGCTTAAATGTCACCATAGTGACGTCACTCTAGCGACATATCAGCTCCCGATTCGACAGCAGAGAAAAAGCTGATTCCTGTCAGGGGCAAAGTTAAGAAAATCGCGTTATAGTATGGAGAAAGGATCGTAATGTCGTAGGAAAATAAGCAATTTTCGATAGAAAAAATCGTTATTTGGGCCTCTTAAATCGAAATAATAACTTTCCCTGCTCTTAATAGCAAAGAAACGTATCTGAATACATAATGTGGTTACAATTCATATTCTGTCGGTTCAGACATGAATAATCCTTACGACAAAAAACATGAAGGCTGGTTCAAGAGGTCTTGGCCAATGAAAAATATAGATTAGTTATTCTACTAGTTTCAAAAAATATATTTCTATAGTCAGGTTTTAATTTTTTAAAATTAAACTAGTGGTGCTACAGAATGGCACAAACTTCCCCGTATTAGTTTTCTATTTCCTTCGGTCTCGGCTAGCTATTCGGAATTGCCACATACTCATGCCAGCTGCCATCTATCGCCGCCCAAACTACATTATTTTGTCATTTTCTTAATTTTTCGGTTTCCTAATGGTAGAACGGAAATAATCCCATATGGAAAATTTCCTTTAAACCTTTGTTGCTGTTTTTAAGAAAATGGCTTTTAAGCGCTACTAAAAATGCGAAATTTGAAGCTCATTTTTCACAGAATATTTTTGAGTTTTTAAAAACCATATTAGAAGTCATTTGAAGCACATTAACTCACAAATACAACAGTGTTTACAAATTGCTGGTAATGTGCATATTAAAGATGTGAGAGATCTTTCAAAAAAATTACATTTGTGTTATTTTTTAAGAAACAAAAAAATACCCCAAAATGAACTTTACGTCATATTAAAGAATGCCATTAGCACTATCCGTTCCAAAACTTTGAAGAAAAAATTTGAAGACATTTATGAGAAAATGGAGCATAAGCGTTTCTGAAAATGTAGAAATTTGAGCGTTTTCACAGAAAACTGTTGAGTTTTCGAGAAACTTTACTAGACATTATTTAAAGCACTTGAACTTGTAAATATAACAATATAAACAAATGTAAAATGCAACTAATGTAAATATTAACGACGTGAGAGAAGTTAAAAATACATTTTTGCAATTTTTGAAGAAAACAAAAGAATAGAGCGTTTGGAGTTTATGCCATCTCGTAGAGTACATTTAGCACTATCCCTACCAAAAGTTTAAAGAAAAAAAATCAAAGCCGTTTATGAGAAAATCTTGTTTTTTTATTTTTTTAATTGCACATATTACACGCAATATTGCGCGGAAACTACTAAAATTTTCAAAAAAATGTACATGACCTTCAAGAAGAAACTCACTATGAAGAATAAATTTTATTTGAAGGAAAAATCTCTATCTGCAATTTGTAGTTGGAGGAAGACGCCGAATAAAATTCAAACTTTTGCAATTTTCGAAAAATCAGAATTAACCGTGAAAATCGGACCTATGCGAACCTAATAAGTGCATTTTACTCTGTTCTTACAAGAAATTTAAAAAAAAATTGGAGCCGTTTCTGAGAACATTTTGAAAATGTCCGGGGAGCTTCATGTAAAGTACCCCCAAATTTTAGAGAATCTCTTTCAAAATCTCCATGCTTTGACTCGAACAAGATCGACTAGGGAATATCCATTTTGGAAGAAATCGTACGTGTGGTTTATGCCCTAGCAGTGTTCACAGACGGACGGACGGACGGTCGGACGCACGGACGGACGAATGTTTTCCTTTCAATTGGTTTTTCGGTATCGAGGACCCAGAAAAGAGGGGTTCTGGCTACAACACGTGTTAGGGGATTTTTTTTTCTTAATTTAACAACTGGATTTATCACGGCGCGGCAACGATTTTTTTTCTCGCGAAAATTCGCTATTTTTACCCGCAGCATTACATCACTTTCCCACTACGTTTATTACTCCGTATATACGAATGTAAACGGGAATGTAAAAATTGTTACGTTCCATTTTTTCATTTTTTCTGTATTTTTGAAAATGGTAACAAAATAACATTGCAAAAGAACAATATTGATGTCAAACATTTTTACTTTCCCATACACGTACGTAAATACGGAGTAATATAAGTAGTATAGGGAAAGTTATGTAATGCTGCGGAAAATCGATTTCGAGATTATTCGGAAATACACGAAAAAGTGGTTCCTTTCAAAACGTCCGTCCGTCCGTCCGTCTGTCCGTGAACAACACTAGCGCCTAAATCATACGTGCGATTTCTTCCAAAATGGGTATTCCCCAGTCGATCGGCGTCCACTCAATGCGCCGCGATTTTGAAAAACTTTCTTCAAATTTGGGGTACTTTACATGAATCCCCCGGACATTTTCAAAATTTTCTCAAAAACGGCTCCAATTTTTTTTCTTTAAATTTCCTGTAAGAATAGAGTAAAAGACACTTCTGAAGGTGGCACAGGCCCATTTTCACGGTTTACTCTAAGTTTTCGAAAATTGCGAAAGTTTGAAATTTTTTCCGCGTCCTCTTAGAACTACAAAATTTAAGATAGAGATTTTTCCTTCCAATAAAATTTCCGCGTCCTCTTAGAACTACAAAATTTAAAATAGAGATTTTTCCTTCCAATAAAATTTGTTGTCCAAAGTGAGTTCTTTCATTAAGGTAATGTTCACTTTTTAAAAATTGTTAGTAGTTTTTGTGCAATATTCCACGCAATATTTGAAATTTTAAAAATTACAAAACAAGATTTGCTCAAAAACAGTTCCAATTTTTTCTTTAAACTTTTTGTAGGGATAGTGCTAAATGTGCTCTACGAGATGACATTAACGCCATATTGCTTATTCTTTTGTTTTTCAAAAATTACAAAAATGTATTTTTTAAGTTCTCTCATACAGTTAAAATGCACATTTCCCGAAATTTGTAAACACTATTGAATTTGTGAGTGTAAGTGCTTCAAATGACTTCAAATGAAGTTTTCGAAAATACTCAAAAATTTTCTTTGAATAGGAGCTTCAAATTTCGCATTTACAGTACCGCTTAAACGCCATTTTTTTTAAAACAGCACCAAATTTTTTCAACGAAAAATTGCCATTTAGAACAAGACTTAACTGTTTTTAATATTCCAAAAATAATATATTTGTTCTACTGTTAAGAAACAAAAAATTAATAAAATGTCAAAAAATGTAGTTGGGCGGCGATAGATGGCGGCAGACAAGAGTATTGGCATGTCCAAATAGCTAGCCGAGACCAAACAAAATAGGAAACTAATACGGGAACGCCTGTGCCATTCTGTAGCACCACTAGTTCTTAAATGAGATCTATTCTAAAACCGTCTTTATTATTTCAGAAGTATACCTTCCCGTTGCGGCTCTCACACGCAGCCAATCTTTTACAAATGAGGTCTCTAAAGAAAGAAAATTTCATGCAGACGTGACGAATTGCACTTTGACTTTAAAAATATGAAGGATTTGTTTAAAAAACGCATCTGAATATTCATGTCAAATGCAACCCGCAACACCTGCAAATGATTTCTTATCTGTATATCCGAAACAAACCGTTCTAGGGCCAAAAAAAACTAAAATTTTAAGGTCAAAAGCCTCACGGAAATGATTTTCACATCATTATCTACAAGATGAGACATTCTTGGATATTCAATTAAATGTTCGGTTCGGCGCTTCGGTACCACTAATGCCACCTAAATATTTTAGCCCTTGATGCTGGTAGCCATTTTTGTGACGACACGCTCAGGAGGCTTAGATTCCTCAATCTTATAACTGAGCTTTTCGTATACGCCGTGGTTTGTGCAGTCTGATTAGGTTATTTGCGTAATCATTAATTCAAGATTTGCTCTTCAGCAACAACTAGAAGTGCTATTATACTTGCTTCATACCTATGAAGATTGTTTCTTATGCGTGTAGTGAAACTATCCAATTAACGTTTTGCCGTGGTCTGTAAGTGCTGTGTACTTAATTGTGGAGGATGTGGGTTGTACAGTGAGGATGTGGGTTGTGGGAGTGAGGATGTGGGTTGTACAATGTGGGTGTACAGTGATGAGTGAAGACTGTGTTTGTGTTTTACCTATACCAAAATTTTCGTTATTAGATGAAATTTTCATGTCAGCGGGTTCAGACACGTCGTTTTCTCAAAGTAAAAAGCTAATATTTTCGTGATTATCTCTAAAATTGAATAATTGCTTCAAATGTTGTCTTTGAGGAAGTGTTGGGAATTGTTTCAAGAAAATTCTCCATGATATTAGATAAAAATGTATTAAAAATTTCTTTTAAATATCAATTGCATTTTTTAATTTGTTATTGTGTTAACACATTGCCAGTTACCTTTTTAAATTTTTAAACAAATAAACACGTTTCGTTAACTACTTTCCCTCTTGGAAAGGAAATAGAAGGATAGGGATGAGTGTGGGGTCTAACATGCGAGAGTTCTCGCACGGGTACGCGAAGGTAGTAGGGGGAAACGTGTGCTATGGCACAACAGAAAGAACGAACTTTTTAAAGTAGCTAAAGTAAAATAGCTTGAAACAAATGAAAAACAAAAATCAAAATGCGCTATCCAACAATACTACGTGAATTAATTTAAAAAAACAACGAAATTTAAAATTATAGAAAGAATAACGCAAGTCACTCGACAACTGCCAACGATCGCAGTCCAAACGCACGATTTAAATGTTGGCGGTATCTGGAAGTATGTAAATCAACGCCAAGCTGCAAACTCATATTGTAAATAATACACCGTTTGATATTAAACTCAGGGTGTCGGTTCGTTAAGATTTTCAATATGCAAACATTTTTGAGCAACATTCCCATGTACCGAAGTGAAGTCTAAGTCTACTAAATGTTTTCTAATGGTAACAAATGGTATTTAGTATTCAAAGGTAAAAATATTAGTTAGATTATTTTTTGGCTCGGAATTTGCTTTTCTTGAGGTACGTAAAAACGCAGAAAATAATCCAATACTTTTTAGTGTACAAATAATTTTTTTAATTTTCGCACCCCAGCCAGCTGGCACCCAGACTCTCCAAAACCCCCTGTTCCTCATAACAAATCAAGGAAAATTAAATAATACTCCAAAGAGTAGGGTTGTACTTGCCCGATCCGGTTGATTGATTGATTGATTGAATAGGGTTTAGAGGGCGCTTCGACTGCTGTGGTCATTTGCGCCCATGCCAGAGTATTTGGAGAAAAGAATATTCAGTGTTGCATATGTAACTTACTCACTGTTTAAAAGCATGTACATTGGCTAAAAAGAAGGCTCGCATTCTGCTTCAGGCATACATGTAGAAATGGCAGAAGGAAAATAGAAAAAGGGCGCGTAAAATTTATCTTAAAACGTAAAATTGGCTGTAAAGGGGCCAAACAAAAACATAAAACATTGTTATCTTTCAAATAAAATTATATATTCTGCTTTCTCTCAAAAAACAAAAAAGTTTTGAGAGCGCAGAATCGTCATCCCCGAGCACCACTTGTAGCGAGTTTGCCCAGGTCATGTCTTCGTCGACTGCCAACAAATTTCCTACAGTACAGCAGGACGTGTTCCACGGAAAGAACAGTCTTGCACGAGTCACAGATGGGGCGAGTTTCATTTCGAAGAATGAAGCCGTGAGAGAAATGGCAGTGTCCGATACGAAGACGGGTTAAAATCACTTCCTCGCGCCTACAGGACCGTGATGAGGAGCGCCAGGGATACACAGAATTCTTTATTGTACTTAGTTTGAAAGTGCTATTGTGCCACTCTGTTTGCCACGCTCTAAGCACGGATCGTTTCAAGAAAGCCTGAACATCGGACAATGGCACAGAAGGGATGTCGATACGAGTTTTACGAGTCGCTGATTTCGCCGCCTGGTCGGCCAGTTCGTTCCCTCTGATACTCACGTGGCCTGGGACCCAACTAAGTACCAGGTCATAGCGGCGGGACAGAAGACGATGAATCAGGCTTTGAACGGATAAGGTCAGGTAGTCTGACGAAGGACGGGAGACGGCTTGAAGAGAGCTGAGAGAATCGGAACAGATAACTACTCGCCGCAACGTCGCTGATTCAATGTATTTTAGGGCCTCAAAGATTGCAAACATTTCGGCAGTGAAAATACTGCATTTGGAGTGAAGCCGAAATGATTTGCTGGCCCTGATACAGTAAAAAGCACATGCCACCGCGTCGCTGCACGATGAACCATCCGTGTATAAGAATAAATGATCCGGATACGATTCTCTCATATCCAGAAACTGCTTCTGGTAACCAGAGGACTAGTAGTTTGTTTGGGCAGATGGGAGAGTCTGAAGTCAATACTGGGAAGGAGGAGTTTCCAAGGGGGGATCCGGTCACTTGTGGGTTTCACAGGGGTGGGAAGTTCTACATTTAATTCCCGGAGAAGATTTCGTAATCTAATACCTGGGGGATGGGGTAACGATGTTCGAAGAGTGTACGAGGACTCATACTTTGGGTGGATGATTATACGACGACAAGGGTGGTCAACCAGTCCCGACACTTTAGCCCCATAAGAGGCTAATAAAATATCTCGCCTTCGGCTCAGAGATGGTTCTCCAGCGTCGGCCAAGAGGCATTCGATGCGACTCGTGCGGTAGGCGCCTGTACTAATTCTTATACCGGCGTTGTGAATGGTATTTAATGGCCGGAGGGTTGATGGTGACGCTGACCCATATACAATACATCCATAATCCAAAATAGAGCGGATGAGGGTTCTATACAAACGCAAGAGACACACACGGTCTGCTCCCCAAGAGCTGCCTGTAAGGGTGCGGAGGAGGTTCAGAGGTGAGACACATCGGCTCTTCAGTTTACGTATATGATTTCGCCATGTTAGGCTCTTATCGAAAGTAAGCCCAAGGAAAGTTGCAGAGTCCACAAAAGGTAGAAGATGGCTTCCAAGAAAAAGATCGGGGTGGTTATGAAGATGATAAATCCTGCAGAAGTGCATACAGCTAGTTTTTGATGCGGAGAATTTGAAACCTGTCGCATCACTCCATTGCTGCAATTTGTTGAGGACAAGTTGTAATTGTCTCTCTATCACTTGAATACTCTTGGAAGAGCAGAAAATGGCAAAGTCGTCAACGAAGAGCGATGCTTTCACCGGCTCTCGGATTATCGACGCTATACTATTGATAGCGATGGCAAACAGAGTGACACTCAGAATTGAGCCCTGAGGGGACTCCGTTTTCTAAATGGTGGCTGGCGGATAACCTGTCACCAAGGCGAACGCGGAAGTATCTTGAGGAAAGAAAGGCTACTAAAAAAAGGGGGAGCCGGCCCCTAAGACCCCAAGAATGGATGGTGCGAAGAATGCCGTACCTCCAGGTAGTATCATAAGCTTTCTCTATATCAAAGAAAATTGCTACCAGGTGTTGACGTAGCACGAAAGCAGTGGAGATCTGTGTGGTGAGGGTGACAAGGTGGTCCATGGTTGACCTGTTCTTCCTGAAACCACATTGGATGGGGGTAAGTAGGTTTCTCTGCTCCAGGTGCCAGACCAAACGCGTATTCACCATTCGCTCCAGAAGTTTGCATATACAGCTTGTGAGCGAGATTGGACGGTAGGTTGACGGCTTTGTCCTGTCCTTTCCATCTTTAGGAATAGGAATAATAATCGCTTCGCGCCAGGTTCTAGGGAAGGTATGTTCCATCCAAATCTTGTTGAAGATACGGAGGAGAAAGATACGTGCCTCTTCCGGCAGGTGTTTTAACATTTGGTTGTGTATTTGGTCTGGTCCTGGAGCAGAATCTTTCCCACGGGTGAGCGCACAGGAAAATTCATCCATGGAGAAAGGGGCGTTATAATCTTCCTCCAGGCAGGTAGAGAAGTCCAATCTGCATTTCTCCATTCTACTCTTCGTTTTCAAGAAGCTAGGGGAGTAGTGTAAGGAACTGGAGGAATTTTCATAATGACAGGCCAATTCCTCAACTACTTTTTCTGGAGAAGTAATAAGATTTCCATTAATAAGAAGTCCTGGGACAGATGATGGGGAAAATCTTCCTCCGATCTGTCGGATCTTTCGCCATACTACTTTAGGCGGGGTATGGCAAGAAAGAGAAGAAATAAAGGCTCTCCAGGAAGCGGTCTTACTTTCCCGTATTACTAATCTGGCTCTGGCCCGCTTTCTTTTGAAATCGATCAGGTTTGATGCGGTGGGGAACCTATTGAGCCTCGCGAGTGCTTGCTTTCGGTCACGCACCGCGGTGGCACAGTCAGCATTCCACCAAGGCACCGGGACGCGTCGTGGCCGACACGTAGACTTCGGGATTGCAATGGTGGCTGCGCGAAGAACGGCGTCTGTGAATTGGGCCACCAAGGTATCGATATTATTTGAGAAGTGGTCTGGCATTATAATTTTCTCGCTGAATGTATCCCAGTCGGCTCGATGGAATAGCCAGCGAGGAGGGTAGATGACGTCTAAATCAGGGACATTAAAGTGGACCAAAATGGGAAAATGGTCACTCCCATGTAGATCATCGAGTACGGTCCACTCTACCATGGTAGATAAGGATGGACTGCAGAGTGCCAGATCGATTGACGAGAAGGTGTTTGACGCCATGGAGTAATGAGTGTGATTCCCGGAGTTCAGAAGAATTAAGTTTTGCTGGTCAATAATATTTCGAGGATAGAACCTCTCGGGCAGGTCCTCGTGCCACCCCAGAGGGGATTGTGGGCATTAAAATCCCCCGCAATAAAAGAAGGGGCGGGCAACTGAGAAAAAACATCTTCGAGTTCCTCTTGTGACACGACTTGGCCAGGGGGAATGTATATACTACACACCGTAAAAGAGAAGGATGGTAGGTGTACCCGTACGCACACTGTTTGGAGGTCGGTTCGAACGTTGTGTTCCTCCCGATCCGGTATTTTCGCACTGCTTGACTTGGCTTTCTCAAGAGTAAAAACCTTTTGTAATATTTTTGTGATTATCAAGGAAAGCGAAAAGCTAACTCTCAAGGAAGATTGAATAATTTCTTCAAATATTGTTTTTAAGTATGAATTGTTCCAAGAACACCTCTCTACAATGCTGAATAAACTGTTATTGAAAATTTGTCTCCAACTTCAATCGCATAAATTGCATTATTATTTTTGTTTGATATTCTGCAAGTACATTAGAAGTTCCTTTTCTTCTTAATGGAAAGGATAGACAAATGGATAGGGAAAAGGTGGGGTTTAATATGCGAGAGTTCTCGCACGGGTACGCTAGTAATACATATTAGTCCCAAATGGACTAAATAATACAATAAAAAAGCTATTTTGATGTATTATTACTTTCCCGTATACGTACGTATATACGCAGTAATATACGTAGTATAGGGAAAGTTATGTAATGCTGCGCGAAAAAATTGGAGCCATTTATGAGAAAATGGCGTTTGAGCTTTTCTGAAAATGCGGAATTTTGAACTAGTTTTCACAAAAAATGGTTGAGTTTCCCAGAAACTTTACTTGATGTTATTTTAAGCACATGTACTCGTAAATATAATGATGTGAACAAATTGCCCCTAAAGTAAATATTAATGACGTGGGAGACCAGGAAAAAAATACATTTTTGTAATTTTTTAAAAAACAAAAAAATAGAGCAATATGGCGTTTATGCCATCTCATAGAGTACGTTAGGCACCATCCTTACCAAAAGTTTAATGAAAAAATTTGGCTCCGTTTTTGAGAAAATAAGTGTTTCTGTTATTTTTTAAAATTGCACATATTGCAAGCAATGTTGTGCGAAAACTGCTAAAATGTTAAAAATAATGTACATGACCTTAAAGAAAGAACTCACTATGGAGAACAAATTTTATTTGAAGAAGAAATCTCCCTCTTCCATTTTGTAGTTCTAGGAAAACGCCGAAAAATTCAAACTTTCGCAATTTTCCAAAATTCAGAGTTAACCGTGAAAATGGGACATATGCCACCTTCATAAGTGTTTTTTCTCTACTTTTACAAGAAATTTGAAGAAAAAATTTGGAGCCCTATTTGAGAAAATTTTTAAAATGTCCGAGGGGCTTCATGTAAAGTACCCCCAAATTTTACAGAATCTTTTTCAAAATCTCAAAGCTTTGACTCGAGCCAAATCAACAGGGGTTTCTTCAATTTGAAAAAAATCTTCCGTAAGGTTTACGCGCTAATAGTGTTCAAAGACGGACGGACGGACAAAACGGACGGGCAGACCGACGGACGGACGGTCTGACGGACGGACGGACGGACGGACAGGCGGACAGACGCACGTTTTGGTTTCAATGGGTTTTTCGGTATCAAGGACTTTCAAAACAGGGATTCTGGCTACACCATGTGTCAGGGGATTTTTTTCTTAATTTAGCAACTGGATTTATCCACTTTTCGACATTTTTTCGCGCAGCATTACATAACTTTCCCTATACTACGTATATTACTCCGTATACATGTACGTACACGGGAAAGTAAAAATGGAGCTGCATATTTCCCTAAGTAGGTGACCACATGTGATATGGGCTCATTTGCCTAGCAGTGCCTCATACCACCTCATGTTTGCAATTGGTTTGCGGCCAATTTGAGGTGATTTTCACCCGCAGCGCTCAGTCTCGATACCTATCCGAATAAATATATTTTCATAAAATTAATTTTTTGTTGATGTTAAATTAATTTTTCATTTCATTAATTTTTTTGTAAGAACTGAGCAGAATACTACATGTAGAAGAAAGCCATTTCATTTAAACTATTGAAATTGTCGAAAGTTTTGCATTACATGCTTTAATGAGAATTATGTTAATTTCGTGTTAAAATGAACAGTATTGAGGCATAGATAACTATATAATAATAATAATAATAATAATAATAATAATAATAACAACAACAACAACTCCACCTAGGGAGTACAAGACCTTGCAGTTGGTGGTGGAGCTTGAGTACCCCCATTAGCCTGAGAGCTATGTCAGTGGTAGCCTAGCTACCGGTAGGGCCTCCCTTGCTGAATAGGTTGAAGGTGAGGGGTCAGACGAAGAAGTACTCCATTTTGAGGAGAGTGGGAAGTAAGTAGAGAGGGAAGGGTAATGAACCTTTGGACTTCCTGTTGTCGGCCCATGGAGGGTACAGGAGAGAAACAGGGTTGGCACACCAGGCCACAGATTAGAGTGAAGGCCCGAACCTTGCATTAGCCAGCGAAGGAGGCTGCCTTCAGCAGTCAGTGAAAATCCGTAGGGTTTAGTAATGCCGACTGGCGATCGGAGGGACCCCTTGCTGGGCCCTGCGGGGGGATGATCCGACGCCACTGTGGGTCGCAGTAACGGATGGCAGGAAACAACCCAAGGGTTAAGGATGATCTGTCAACTCGAACTTGCGTACTGCGAATCTTCACTTAAAACCAATGAGCAAAATAGATAGAACAAGAAATGCAATGAATCTTAACGTGCCTTGTTCTACCAATGTTCCATACCTGCTCAGAAACCGAGCTAATGTCACCTTGTCGACTTCTGGCCATCCCACGAATGTTAGTCCCAGGGACCCAGAGCCGGGAGTAGCTCGAAGCCATCGTCAGAGATGGACCCGGGATGAATTAACGGAGGTGATGTGGTGCTTTTACTATGCAAAAGCGAAAAATGGGGGCTCAGAAATAGAAGTTTTCAAAGTATGGAGAGAGCGGAACCCAGATATAAGACACACCCTGGACTCAAAGAAGCTTGCCAGTCAACGTCGATATATACTCAGCAGTGGAAAATTTACAGAAGAACAACTTGCTGACATTCAGAGAAATGCGGAGTATGTTCTTCGATCTAACTACCCACATGATGAAAATGTAGAACTTGAAAGCGATGGTCCTGTTGAAGGTTCATCTCTTTCCAATGAACCACACGTCAGTGGTGAAAATTCATCTAGCAATGAATTACACGAGAAGGACCTGGTACTCCACGACTTCACAAGAAACCACAAGTATTCAGATTAACAGGGGTATTTTTCAAGGAGATTCACTATCCCCTCTGCTGTTTTGCATTAGTTTGATCCCACTATCTAGACAGTAGTCGCAAGCTGCCTTTGATTATAAGCTCCATGGTGGTGAAAGGCCTGTATCACATTTATTTTACATGGATGATCTTAAAGTATTTGCTAAGAATGAAGCGATTCTCTCCCAAATGCTGTCTGTCGTGAATGACTTTGGCAATGACATCTGCATGAAGTTTGGTCTTGACAAGTGTGAAAAAATCAATATAAAAAGAGGGAAACTGACAACGTCTGAGAACATTGAAATTGATACCCACACTGTGATTAAAGATCTTGAGCCAGGTAAAACTTACAAATATCTGGGCATTGAAGAATGTGAAACCAAGGCAGACAATGAAAGAGAGAATTCGTAGGGAATATTATAGGAGAGTGAGAATGGTCCTGCAGTCCGCTCTGAATTCCAGGAATAAAATATCTGCAATAGGTAGTTTGGCGGTATCTGTAGCCGAATACAATTTTGGACTAGTGGACTGGACTGAGCAAGAAATTCGCACCATGGATCGAAAAACCAGAAAACTGCTAACCATGCATCATGTTTCCCATCCTCGAGCTGATGTACATAGACTTTACGTGTCACGTAAGGAAGGAGGAAGAGACCTGAGACAAATTGAGGCCTCCTGGCTCAACGCAATAGTCGGGTTGGGGAAGTATGTAGTCAGCCATCAAAAGAGGCAGAGGCATTGTTATTGTAGCAAGATGCATTGCGAAGAAAACTAGGCAAGACACGTCGAATAACACAGACACCAAAGTTCTGATGCTGCTAAACATGAAATGTGAGACAAAAAATGTTAAAGAAATCGTGGAGAGACAAACCACTCCACGGACAATATCTAAAAAGAATGGACAAGGTGCAGATGAATAAAGATCAATCATTTATGTGGCTTAAAAGGGGAAGAATGAAGCCAGAATCGGAAGCACTTGTAATAGCTGCCCAAGATCAGGCCTTGAGAACACGACATTATGATAAAGCGATTCTCAAAATTTCCCAAGATGATAAATGCCGCATTTGACAGGAGAAGTAGAAACCATTGATCATATTGTCTCAGCTTGTCCAATCCTAGCAAAGACGGAATAGCCGAAAGGACATGACTGGGTGTGTAGCTACCTCCACTGGCAGATCTATACCGCCTTCGAAGTTCCAAACACATGCCCCAAGTAGTACGAACACTCACCAAAAACGGTGACGTCTGTTGGATTGTGTACGATACTGTGCGACAAACAAATTCAAACTGATCGCACGATAGTAGCAAACAAACCGGATATAATTATCTGGGATTTGGCGAAAAAATCGTGTTTACTTGTCGATGCAGCTGTACCTTGCGATCAAAACGTCATTACCAAGGAGGCAGAGAAACGTCTTCAATACAAGAGTTTGAAAATCGTGATCAGCCGAACGTGGGGCGTAAAAGCACTGGTCGTCCCGATAGTTATCAGAGCTCTGGGATTTGTTCCGCAAAATTTGAGTAAGAACTTGTCTAAACTCCCCGGTAATTTAAAAGACTGGGAAGTGCAAGAAATTGCTTTATTTGGAACAGCCCACATTTTGCGCAAAGTATTGTAGAGGCACTGACAGTCACCGGATCTGCTCCTTAGGTAGCTGGTTGCAACCTGGAGAAGATTTTATATTCAGCCGCCTCATAACATCTTTAGTCGTGATGTAGTGGAAAAATAATAATAAAGTATATTTTAGTCATTTCATTTTTGTTTACTCCAGACCGAGTTAGGAGTCTGGGGTTGCGAAACGTGTATTACGAAACGTGCATGTCAAACCTATCCTTCGAGCATTGTTGTGTGCCAACAGCGTGTGAAGAGGTAGCCGTCGCCGCATCGGTGTCATGTTATAAAGATACATGGATTTTTTAAAAATTGTTTTGCTACAACATCACATGCTTTCTCGCAATATTATAATGTTATCGTTATGTAATGTCATGTCTTAATTTCTGCCTTTCTTATATTTAAAATATCACTTTATCATGTAAATAAAGGAAGTGTGAAAAAATAGATTTTTTATTCAAAATTTAAATGAAAATATATTTCTGGAATTGAATTCAGTGTATTCACGAACATTTCTGATGTGTATTGTATTTTGTCTTTTAAAAATTCTGCTTAAGGGGGCGTCCATAAATTACGTAACGCAAATAGTATTTTGAATACCTCCTTTCAACAATACTAGGTGTTTTGAAATGCAACCTCAACCCTGTCCACTACCGTTTTTTTTAAACTTTTGTTGCCTTTATGCAACGCGTCTCTAAAGCCCTTGGTCAGGGCGTTGTTCACGGAGTAATCCTCCAGCGCTCTCTGTATTTCACAGGGCGCTCTATATATTATTTATTTTTGTGTCGCGTCTCGTCTCGTCTGTCAGTTGTGAAGAGGGCCGCCAGGTAGCATCTCCGCGTACGCGCCTCACACCCAGCGCCCCTGCATCACTACCCAGCGGCCAGAACATGGGAAGGAATAAGGAAGGGGGTAAGGTTTAGGACACTTCACACAAAGGTTGGACTAGCCCTTGTGAAGCGGGAAATTTAAAATGACAAAGAACGGAGAGGCCGCAATAAATTATGCCGTCTCAAAGAAATAGGTGGAGACTCAGAGAAGCAAGCACCTGAGGCATCTCTTCATTTATGGAAAGGCTTAATAGCGCTCGAAGAATCGGGAGCTTGAGAACTTGCATCAACACTGTAGTATCACCCGCTAGGAATATTCATAAAACCGTGAAAGAGGACATGGTCTTAGCGCTGAGAGCAATGGACCGCCTTGTGGCCACTAGGAAGGAAGTAATCATGAAGAAACGTGACTTCTAGGCAGCCTTCGGCTTGGAAATGGCAGGTAGTGCCCACCCAATCAATGCCACGAGTGCAAGTGAGAGACCGCCTGAGGAGGGCGGTCAATTTGAGCTCAACTGAAAGCGACAAGGGAACCACGCTCTTGTTTCAAGAGGACTGTGAACCTATCGAGACATCACAAGAAGCATTCGCTCGGAACAATCTGGAAACAGATGAAGGAGAGTTCATCGAAGTGAAGAGTGAGAAGAATAAGATGAAAGAAAAGAGTAATGAAACCAAGACGAAAAATAAGCGTAAAAAGGCTATCAAGGTGTGGTCAGACGGAAGAGCAGGCCTCATGGCCTGAGTCTCGCCACGTAAAATAAGGCAATTCAATTCAAAAGGTGACCGCAAAAGAAAGCACATCATATGCGTACATCATTAAACACATGAGAAGCTCGGTAAATCCCGACGAATAGGGAGCCGAAGTGGCGGCAATACGAAAAAATAAGCAAGGTGAGCTTCTCAAAGTCCTAGAAAACCAGGGGAAAGCTGAAACTTTCAGCAAATCACTCATGGAAGTGCTGAAAGACAAGGCCGAAGTAAAAATACTCACGAACATGAAAATGATAGAAATAAGAGACATGGATGAGACTACAACAGAGGAAGAGGTGGAATCCGCAATAAAAACCACCTAGCGGAGCAATACCTAACGATACCCATCAAATGCCGTCTACAAAAAAGATACGAGGACACCCGGGCTGCAGTTGTGCTGATAACGGAGAGTGCAGCAGACGCCCTCTTGAAAAAAGAAAAAGAATCGGGTGGATCTACTGCAGTATAAGAGAAAGAAGAGAAATTACTCGGTTTTACAAATGTGCAGGCTACGGACACATGCACGCTGCCACGCTGCTCTGGCACCGACAGAAAAAGAGCTTGCTGGAGATGTGGAAAGCAAGGGCACAAATCCTGCGAATGCTAAAAATGAGTGAGAATGCGTGATATGTAAGGAAAATACAAAGGAGAACACGCGTCATACGCAGGGAAATAAGGAATGCGAAACATATCAAGAGGAGCTCGAAAAACAAAAAAGAAAATGGAAGTGTAAGCTCTACAGATTAATCTAGGGAGAGGAAAACAAGCACAAGACTTGTTAATACAGACAGCAAACGAGAAAGATAAAGATATACTTCTAATCAGTGAATTCTACAGAAAGCCGACATACGTTTGCTGGTTCCAGGACGTCATACAATGAGCGGCAATAGCAATTCGTAACAGTACCTTCAGCATCATTAACTACTGTGAGACAGCTGCGTGATCTGTCTGGGTGGAGACAGAAGGAATTCGGATATACAGCTGCTACTACTCGCCCAACGACAGTGAAGTAGACTTCACTAAATATATCGATGATCTAGAGAAAAGTGTCAGAACTACCACAGGAAACATCCTTATCACAGAGGACTTTAATGCCAAAGCGGCGGACTGGGGAGAGTTTATATTCGAGAAAAGGGGGGGACATAGTCACCGAATTCATAGTCCAAAATGATCTAGTTCTTAACAGGGGTAATGAATTTACATTTAGGAGATTGGACACTGGCTCTATAATTGACCTGTCGCTACTCCACACCAAAACTCGCTACACGGGTGAAGCAATGGAAAGTGTGGAAGATTACACCTTAAGCGATCACCAATATATAGAGTTCCACATAGACAAAATCCCAGGAAATGATAGATGAATTCATAACGTGCAATCAGGAAAGGCCCAATCTTGGATACCACGTAAGCTAGACACATCAAAACTGACAGCATTCCTGAAAGAAATAAAATTGATAGATGAACTCAAATGGACGAGAAGTGAAAGCAATCTTGAAAACAACTTGAAAACTTTGAATTAGAAAATCGCAGCTGCATGTGACACTTCTATGCCGAGAAGTAATAAAACACAAAAGAGAGCCCCTATGTACTGGTGGACGAGTGAAATCGCAGATTTAAGGAAGAAATGCCTCTGCTAGAAGGAAAGCAACTAGATCAAAAGGCGACCCGATACTCCAAATACATTATAAATGCGCAAGGAAGGAGCTTAAAATAGCTTTCAAAAAGCGACAAGAAGAGTGTTGGAGAGGTCTAATCCTAGAGGTACAAAATGACCCATTGGGGCTGCCTTATAAAATAGTAACAAACAAATTGAAGATACCCCAGAACATCCCTGGACCTGATGACCCGGAATGTGTCAATAAGATCATTAACGATCTCTTCCCAAAACAAGACCACTGGATAAGAAATACATTTGACAACTGTGAAGTGACGGAGGATCTACTCTTTACAAAGCTAGAGTAGGAGCATCTGGGAAAGTAATTAAAGAACGGAAAAGCTCCTGGTCCCGATGGCATACCAAATGAAGTTCTAAAAAAAAGTGATCGAAGTGTATCCTGAAATCCTATTGGATGTCGTCAATGCATGCTTGAAGAAAGGAGAATTCCCTAAAAAATGGAAACGGCAGAAACTAAGCCTACTGAGAAAAGGAGATAAACCCCTCAACCGGACGTCTTCGTACAGACCCATCTGTCTTCTAGACAATATGGGCAAACTCCTTGAAAGTCTTCTCCTTCAAAGACTTCAGGAACATCTACGAGGAACAAATGGGCTCTCAGAGAGACAATACGGATTCCGGAAAGGCCGGTCGACGATCGACGCCATCAAAATAGTATTGGAACTAGCCAAAAATGGCAAAGTGGCTACCCGAGGCAAAAAGGGCTTCTGTGCTCTTATCGCTATAAACATAAGAAATGCATTTAACTCTGCAAGATGGCATCATATTCTGGAAGCTATAAAGATGAAAAATACTCCAGACTACCTGCTTAGAATGGTTGACTAGCTACCTCAAAGACAGGGTCATTCTTTATTCCTGCAAAGGTAATATGCTAGAGAAAGGATGCGATATGTGGAGTGTCACAGGGATCGAAAATCGGGCCACTTCTGTGGAACGTTTTATATGATGAGTTCCTCGAAATGAGCCTCCCAAAAGGGAGCCTGCTGGTAGGCTTCGCAGATGACGCAATCATCGTCAGTCAATGGGAGACGGCAGAGGAAATGCAGATCATAATAAATGACAGCCTAGATAGGGTCAGGAGATGGCTTGACAGATGGGGTCTTCAAATGGCAACAAAGAAAACCGAAGCCGTACTCGTCACAGACAGGAGAACATATACCAAACCAAAACTCATCGTTGCAGGCATGGAAATTCCGTGGAAGAACAGTCTAACGTACCTGAGAGTTGAGATTGACTCGAAAATCAACTTCCGGGTACAGGCCGTAAATGTGGCTCAGAAAGCAGCAAGAGTTGGAAGTGAACTCGCACGACTGTTGTCAAATATCGGAGGGCCGAAACAACTTAAGAGGAGACTTCTCTCCAACGTCGTCCACGCCAAACTTCTATACGCGGCACCGGTGTGGGCAGACAGTCTGGAGATACAGAGCTGGGGGAAAAATGTACTCTGTTCAGAGAGCCAGCGTGATCCGAGTAATCTCGGCGTGTAGGACGATCTCGCAGAGCGCAGTGTTGGTCCTAGCAGGAATCCCACCAATTGACCTCCTAGTGCTCGAAAGAACAGAAGTATACAATACATTGAAACAAGATGGCACGGAACGAAAGGCAACAAAAGAGGTAAAAAAATTGCCAGGGAGAGGCTCATGAGGAGCTGGCAAAGACGCTGGGACAATGAAGAAACAGCAAGGTAGACACATAAACTAATCCCAGGATTAAATAAATGGATCGACAGGACACACGGGCAGCTGAGCTTCTACGTAACACAGGCAATGAGTGGACATGGTAATTTTAATTATTATCTACATCGCTTCGGACACCGCCAGGATGCGAGGTGCAGATGCTGCCACAATCAGAGAGATGATGCAGAGCATACCCTTTTTGAGTGCGAGACCTGAAGAAGTGAAAGGCAACCTCTAGAGTCTAAGTTACAAGCCCAATTGACACCTGAAACAATGGTATCTCAAATGCTCGAAAATGAAACAAAATGGTCGCAAATTGAAGAATATATTATCACGATTTTGACAAAAAAAGGAGTACACGAAAGAAATGACAAGTGAAGTTACAAAATGGTGATGAGCTGCAGCTAAGACCGTCCTCTGCGAAGTAATGCCTAACGGCGGTTCTGCAGGGGAGGATGGTCTGAACAAGGGTGGTGGTTTTTTGTGGGTAAACCGGTTGGGACTCCCACACTACCACGAAGTTAAATCGTGGCGCCTATAAAAGGTTTCCGCATTCCCATAAAAAAAGCCCTTGTGAAGCAGCCGAACTGGTTTTGTCGGAACAAATATTACATGAGAATCGACGGGAATCGAACCCGGACCTCAGTGCGAGCAACTTTGCTCTGAGCCACGATACAGCCCTCTCTTGAGAATCAGCCTTCCTACCTTTCTTTTCTCTCTCTTTCTTATCTTGTAAGCGTCTTCTCTGCCGTCGCATATATCGGTATTCGGAACATTTTTTTAAAATTACATTGCTTAATTTGGAAGGTCCATACGACATGTTCCTAATCTTCCTTCGTGAGAACGTAGACAATTAAGAAACTTACCGCGGCCTTAACCCTTAACTGGTGACGTGCGGTCTCTGAGACCGCTGAGGAAAAATAAATGCGTAGCCCTCCTGTCTGGTACGTCGCAATAAGTTTTTCTTTACAGCATCTTCCTATCTCTTTCTAAACTACACTCACACGCGGGGCAGCGAATCCGGTGTCAGTCGTTCCCCTTTGAGAACCAGTTGAAGTTTCGAAGCGGTGTCGCAGACCTCACATCACCAGTAGTGGGACTTTTCTTTCCACAGTGAATGCGCATTGCAATTTTTTATTAATGGATAATTTTCGTGTAACAATGCTTTATCGTTTTTAAATGAAGATTTTTTTAATGTAGTGAAAAATATTTCAAACCATTCTACGAGTTCTTAAGATAATTAATAGTCAAGAAACTGTAGGGAACAAATTATAGGCAGAAATTTACTCGGCGAGTAATAAATAATTATATTATTTCATTTTACGTACTATCAACAAATCCTTTTATTTTCTTGTTTATTGTAGTATTGGTAACGTGAACAAAAATTGTCAAGTCAACATGAAATGGAACACCGAAAGTAATCTGCCTAAAACTTTTGGGGTCTCACAGACCGCGCATCACCGGTAAGAGAGGTTTGAAGGCACGTCACCAGATAACGGTTAAGTGTGAAATGAAAAATTGATAATGAAAAGAGAGCTGGAGACAGGGACTGGGAGAGAATAAGTAATGGGCTCCAGCCTCCGAGACTACCCGTACCTGAATTTATCGTGCACAAAATGAATTGAAAGTGCAAAAAAGAGTGTGTGCGAAATCGCAGCTGTAAGTTATGCCCTAATTATTGGGACATATGGAATAATATGAAAACTACAACTCTTAACAACCACGAAGAGACGTCATTTTTGGATTCGCAAGAAGACACTGAAGGTAGATTCCGAAGACACCGAAGATAGATTTCAGGAAGATTCCGATCTTCCTGAAGATACTGGATCATCACGTCTTGGATCATCTGAAATCGAACTCAACAGCCTCAAAGCGACCACGACAAAGTGAATAGACTGCTAAAATTGGAATAGGCGCCTATTAATTAATATTGATTGTTTTGTTGAACCCTAAATTCACGACTAAGAAGTTGGGTGTTGGTTAAATGAAGAATATTTTCCAATTTGCAATCAACTAAGGAGCAAATATTATGATAACTGGTGCTTCGATAAAACTTATCGCAAAATATAGACTGCTCCCAAGAACGAGATGTCTTGCACTATCACTTGCACTTGCCAGTCTTTTAGATGACCCGGGAATTGGGGCAAGTTCTCCGAGGAACAAATCCAAGAGTTCCGATAAAAACACGACCTGCGTTATTACGCCCCACATTCGGTTGATCTTGATTTCCAAACTTGTATATTTATGATAGAGCTTTTCTCTGCTCCCTTGGTTACGAAGTCATAGGGCAATATGAATAAAAATGAGTAAGTACTCTATAGCAATTGCTCACGAGTACAAGTAGGAACTACTACTTCTCATAAGCAATTCCTTCTTTTCATTGGAATAAAAAGTTTTGCGAAACTCGGAACATTCACTTCTCTCTGAGTAATTGCTCACTAACTGATCTGCTGCAATTGGTCACTTTTCGTCTAGTTTGTCTACGTTACCGTGCGTCGCGCATGGTGCGTCGCGCGTGGCCTTACCATCATGGCGACGCGTGCTTGTTCCTGTTGATGTCGACCGTGTTAGATTAAGTGGAACAGTAGTCGTGCATAGTTGGCGAAATCGTAGGAAATCTTCCATCATTCATTCCCTCACTACCTAAAACCCCACAACCAGCTCACAACAGTCGTGTATAACCTTTCTTGTTGTTCCGAAAATTCGAAGTAAATGCTTCGCACTACAAGCAAATTCTCGATTTTATTCATACGAAAAGTAAGCAATTGCTCATTGGCCGAGCAGTTACTCGCCAATGAAGAAATTGCTCAAAATAAGAGCAATTACGTCTTTTATTCATACTGTTTGGAGCAATTGCTTTGATAACTCGAGAAAGAAGTAATAGCTCATTTTTATTCCTATCACCCATGATTGTATTGGCACAACAACATTTACAAGTAGACACGATTTTTTATCCACATCCCGAATGATAATGTCCTGCTTGTTTGCCGCTATCGTACGATTAATCCGGATTTGTTGGTCATACAATATTTTATTGTATAACAGACGTCACACGTTATACCACTTTGGAGCTTGATTAATAAAAAAGGTACTCAATGTAAATATCCGTACATTTTGTCGTTTGCCAACTTAAGATAATTTTTTATTGTGAAAGGGATAACGTATGTCCACCAACAACTCCCCTTTTCAACAGTCACGCCAATTTATTATTATTATTATTATTAATAATAATAATAATAATAATAATAATAGCTCCACCTAGGGAGTACACGACCTTGCAGTTGGTGGTGGAGCTTGAGTACCCCCATGAGCCTTAAAGCTATGTCAGTGGTAGCCTAGCTACCGGTGGGGCCTCCCTTGCTGAATGGGTTGAAGGTGAGGGGTCAGACGAAGAAGTACTCCATTTTGAGGAGAGCGGGAAGTAAGTAGAGAGGGAAGGGTCATGAACCTTTGGACTTCCTGTTGTCGGCCCATAGAGGGTACAGGAGAGAAACTGGTTTGGCACACCAGGCCACTGATTAGAGTGGAGGCCCGAACCTTGCATTAGCCAGCGAAGGAGGCTGCCTTCAGCAGTCAGTGAAAATCCCGTAGGGTTTAGTAATGCCGACTGGCGATCGGAGGGACCCCTTGCTGGGCCCTGCGGGGGGATGCCCCGAGGCCACTGTGGGTCGCAGTAACGGATGGCAGGAAACAACCCGAGGGTTAAGTGTGATCTGTGAACTCGAACTTGCGTCCTGCGAATCTTCAATTCAAACCAATGAGCAAAATGGATAGAACAAGCAATGTAATGAATCTTAACGTGCCTTGTTCTACCAATGTCCCATACCTGCTCAGAAACCGAGCTAATGTCACCTTGTCGACGTCTGGCCATCCCACGGATGCTAGTCCCAGGGACCCAGAGCCGGCAGTAGCTCGAAGCCATCGTCAGAGATGGACCCGGGATGAATTAAAGGAGGTGATGTGGTGCTTTTACTACGCAAAAGCGAAAAATGGGGGCTCTGAAATAGAAGTTTTCAAGGTATGGAGAGAGCGGAACCCAGATATGAGACCTACCCTAGACTCAAAGAAGCTTGCCAGTCAACGACGATACATACTCAGCAGTGGAAAATTCACAGCAGATCAACTTGCTGACATTGAGAGAAATGCGGAATATGTACTTCGCTCGAACAATCCACATGACGAACATGTAGAACTTGAAAATGATGATCCCGTGGAAGGTTCATCGCTTTCCAGTGAAACACACGTCAGTGGTGAAAACTCATCTGGCAATGAATTACACGATAAGGACATGATGCGAAATCTCCTTCGGCGCGAGATAGAAAAGAGTTAGTCAACTTCCGTTTGAATCTCGCGAACCGTTGAGGAGAATATACGAAAATGCCAAAGCTAAAAGAGTGATAGAAACAGTTAATTCTGTCTTAAATGAGGTGGTGGAGACCCCAGGCAGAGATCTAGATATTACTGAAATCAATCACATCATATATGCAACTGGATATCTAGTATCTCAGATAATTTTGGGGCCAGCCAAGAACACCGACGGCCGACAGCAAAACAGAGTAAACAGCTCTGTACCCCCATGGATGAACAGAATTATGAAACGGATAGCCGACACCCGGCGTGAAATATCACTCTTAGCTGAGGCATCTTCTAAATCAACGCACACCTCTAAAGTTCAACGAAAAATATTCAATGTTGAACAAAAATACCAAATTGAAAATGACACCAGCAGGCTAATGGTAGTTGAGAAGCTAAAAGAGAAAATTCAAGCCTGGGCTCAACGAATAAGAAGGTACAAACGTAGAATAGATTTCCGTGTACAGAACCGGTTGTTTGAAACAGACGCGAAGAGATTCTATCGCAATCTGACTCAAAAACCGAATGGCAAAGCTGTTACTCCTTCAAAGATGACGTCGAAGCATTTTGGGCAGGAATCTGGGAAGAGAGCAGATCCTACAACAAAGACGCATCTTGGCTTCAATCTGAAGTTGATGCTGCCGATGAACTTGTAGAAACAGTGGAAGATGTTCACCAATTCTCGGAAGAGGATCTCTTCCAAGCAATTAAGAACATGGGAAACTGGAAGTCCCCCGGGATTGATAAGATCCAGATTTATTGGATTAAGAAATTAACAGCAATACATTCTCATCTAGCAAAGGCTGTTAATAAAATTTTTGAAAACCCAAAGGAAATCCCGGAATGGCTCACACGCGGCATCACGTATTTGCTACCCAAAGCGGGAGACAGCTCTTTGGCGAAGAACTACAGGCCAATTACTTGTCTGCCAGTACTGTACAAAGTTATAACTTCAGCCATAGCTGACAAAATGTATAGACATCTAGATAAGAATCATCTAATGCCAGCTGAACAAAAAGGATGTCGTAAAGGCTCTTATGGGTGTAAGGAAATCTTGCTACTGAATAAAGTCATCTTGAATGATGTAAAGAAACGCAAACGTAATTTGAGCATGGCTTGGATTGACTACCAAAAGGCCTTTGATAGTGTACCACACGATTGGATTTTGAAGACCCTGGAGATCTATCGATTTCATCCTAGACTTGTTGAGTTTTGCAAGGCTAGTATGAAGTCGTGGAGTACCAGGTTACTAATCCACAGCGGAAAGGAAGCAGTAGAAACCAGAAGTATTCAGATTAACAGGGGTATTTTTCAAGGAGATTCACTATCCCCTCTGCTGTTTTGCATTAGTTGATCCCACTATCGAGACAGTTGTCGCAAGCTGACTTTGGTTTTAAGCTCCATGGTGATGAAAGGCCAGTATCACATTTGTTTTACATGGATGATCTGAAAGTGTTTGCCAAGAATGAAGCGATTCTCTCCCAAATGCCTGTCTGTCGTGAATGACTTTAGCAATGACATCTGCATGAAGTTTGGTCTTGACAAGTGTGCAAAAATCAATTTAAAAAGAGGGAAACTCACAACGTCTGAGAACATTGAAATTGATACGCACACTGTGATTCAAGATCTTGAGCCAGGTAAAACTTACAAATATCTGGGCATTGAAGAATGTGAAACCATCTCGAATGACAGAATGAAAGAGAGAATTCGTAGGGAGTATTATAGAAGAGTGAGACTGGTCCTGCAGTCCGCTCTGAATTCCAGGAATAAAATATCTGCAATAGGTAGTTTGGCGGTACCTGTAGCCGAATACAGTTTTGGACTAGTGGACTGGACTGAGCAAGAAATTCGCACCATGGATCGAAAAACCAGAAAACTGCTGACAATGCATCATGTTTCCCACCCTCGAGCTGATATACATAGACTTTATGTGGCACGTAAGGAAGGAGGAAGAGGCCTCAGACAAATTGAGGCCTCCTGGCACAACGCAATAGTCGGGTTGGGTAAGTATGTAGTCAGCCATCAAGACGACCCTCTAATGAGGCAGGTCATGAAATCTGACCGAAGAATGGGAAACAGAGGCATTGTTAGTGTAGCAAGAAACATTGCGAAGAAAACAAGGCAAGACACGTCGAATAACACAGACACTGAACTTCTGATGCTGCTAAACATGAAGTGTGAGACACAAAAAATGTTAAAGAAATCGTGGAGAGACAAACCACTCCACGGTCAATACCTAAAAAGAATGGACAAGGTGCAGATCAATAAAGATCAATCATTTATGTGGCTTAAAAGGGGAAGAATGAAGCCAGAATCGGAAGCACTTGTAATAGCTGCCCAAGATCAGGCCTTGAGAACACGACATTATGATAAAGCGGTTCTCAAAATTTCCCAAGATGACAAATGCCGCATTTGCCTGGAGCAAGCAGAAACCATTGATCATATTGTCTCAGCTTGTCCAATCCTAGCAAAGACCGAATACCTTAAAAGACATGACAGGGTGTGTAGCTACCTCCACTGGCAGATCTGTACTGCCCTCGAAGTTCCAAACACATGCCCCAAGTGGTACGAACACTCACCGAAACCGGTGACGTCTGTTGGATTGTGTACTATATTGTACGACCAACAAATTCAAACTGATCGCACGATAGCGGCAAACAAACCGGATATAGTTATCCGGGATTTGGCCAAAAAATCGTGTTTACTTATCGATGTTGCTGTACCTTGCGATCAAAACGTCGTTACCAAGGAGGCAGAGAAACGTCTTAAATACAAGAGTTTGGAAATCGAGATCAGCCGAATGTGGGGCGTAAAAGCACAGGTCGTCCCGATAGTTATCGGAGCTCTGGGATTTGTTCCGCAAAATTTGAGTAAGAACTTGTCTAAACTCCCAGGTAATTCAAAAGACTGGGAAGTGCAAGAAATTGCTTTATTTGGAACAGCCCACATTTTGCGTAAAGTATTGTAGAGGCACTGATAGTCACCGAATCTGCTCCTTAGGTAGCTGGTTGCAACCTGGAGTAGATTTTATATTCAGCCGACTCATAAGATCTTTAGTCGTGATGTAATGGAATAATAATAATAATAATTGATTTTATCCATTTGTAATATTGATATTCAAAATAAAAAACTATTGGCAAAAAGTACTGTGTGATAATATTGTCATTAAGTAAGGAAGAAATTATAAGCAAGGCAGGTAGTTATTGAAACTGATAAAGTTTCTTGTTTGTTGTTCCAACAGGACACCAAGTAAATATGTGCTAGCATTTACCAAACTTCAACTATCAGTTACGGGAATACAATGCATGAAACGATAAAAGTTGTAACTAAATTATGGAAAATTGTATATAGAGTATTTTGACAAAAAAAGATTTCTTACCGAAATTCGATAGTTTTCTACATACAGGCACAAAAGCAGGAAAAAATGTTAATTTTCAAGTTTTATCGTTTAACACGAATTCCAACTGATTTTTATTTTGGCAAACATCAGATTCGTATTCAGGACACTAAAAAACACAAAGGAACAAAAAAATCAAAACTACCCCACAACTTGTTTTAGTGTAATGACTGGAATAATAGTTTCACGGACAATTCTACTTGTTTGTCGCAGACTCTCGTGCCTGCTTGAACGGGAAAAAAGCGGAACGGGTACACGAAAACTGTTGTTTCCCGCGCGAGTGGGCCTCTTGACGCACTTCCTTTCCTTCCACGCGTCATACTGCCGTCTCAAAGAGAGCGTCAGAAGTTACGCACGGAAATATAGTGAATGTGGGCGCTGATAGAGCATGATCCGAGTTAATTAAAGTGTGATCCGAAATACATCTCTTCCGTTCATTGCACGCAACTTCCCAAATGTACTATCCGCCACTTCCAGTTTGCCTCGCGAGCGACAACGCAATGATCAGTCACACGCCGCATCCCTCGTTTCATTATAGTTTATCCTTAAACGGGCCTAACTCAAAGCAGGAACGTCGACAAGCGGTAAAAATATGAGGTTGCCATTTTCTATTATCTTTATAATCCGAAATTCAAAATATGAATAATTTCAAGACGCAAGGGGCACAGAAAAAGTTACATTTTTAAAATGTTTTTTCTATATATTTCTGTAGTTCTCTTGGAGGAACCCTCGTTTTTTCAGAACGAGAGTATGTGTAGTTTACACCCAAAATCAGCTCTTATTTACTTTTTTTTATAATCAGAGACTTTTCACGTTTTCATTTTTGTTGTTTTCAACTTAATGTATGAAAGTTCTGTAATACATAATATTGATTATTCTTTACCTTTAATTGTTCTTACATGTTTGGTAATGTTTCGTACATTTATTTCTGTGTTCTTCAAAGCCTTTAAAAAATACGATCGCTTTTAGGTGGAGAAGGGGGTTCCCCAAACTGTGACGAAAACGAACGAGGGAAGCGAAGACAAATAAATTAGTATATTACAATATTTGTGTAATATCTATTATATTATTGATGTCAAACCGTACGTGAAACTTCAATTTATCTAAATGTATTGTAATGATCCAGGATCATTCCTTGTTATTTACGGTAATTTTGAGTTTAATTAATAAAGAAAGATCAACTTAAATGGAATAGACTATATCAAAACAAGGATAATGGTTTCCAAACTGAGTGTAGAATAAACAAATGATAGCCGTATTGCGTAAAGACAATACTTTTTGTTTATTAAAATGCCTAAATAAAAATATGATTGAGTATCAGAATTAGACAGTCACCGAATTAAGAAGAATTTCAATGTTTGTTACGTTGAAATCGAACCACGAGTTATTTTATTAGGACAATTTTAATAAAATGCATAAAAAAGCCTTGACGCCATGTACGAGGAAAATTAACGTTTTTCAAGATTTTAACTAAAACCGGTAAATTGTGCCGTAACAGGAATTACGAGACGGTGCAGTCGAATTGCAGCAAATTTATGAAAGTGGTAACAGAATTTTAGGATACCGGAAAGGTTTATTATTTAGAATTTTCAAGTTACGATTTGACAATGAAGAACAAAAACACGTGAGTGTACGAGTATAGTATAGAAATAAGCATTTGGGGCCTAAAACGCGCATTTTGAAAACAGAATTGGGACATTGAATTCAAATAGCAATTTTTGAATTGTGTTACGTAATCAGAAAGTGAAAATTACGAAAAATAAGATTTTTTTTCATTGATGTGGAATTAACAAGAATGTCAGCGTACGGATTTTGTTTCAGCTGATGTTATATAAACTACGGGAGGCAACAATGAGGGGGAGTGGAATCTTGAATGTGGATCGCACGCGGAAGGTGTGTTAAAAAAGTAGCGTGTTATATTTTAACAAGTTTTGGTTTCAAGTTAGTGAAATTTCGTGATAATAATTTAGATGTTTTGAAAGTTGTAGTGTGTAAAGATTCTATTTTTTTTATTTCGTGTTTTAAGCAAGAAAACATGTGGAGACTGTATTTTCGTACCGGAAAGAATTTTTGAATTGTTTGCGAAACAGAAACTAACTTTTCGCGAATGTGTTCATGAACTGCTGAATGCGAATAAAATTTTGATGTTTTTTTCAAAAACATGAACGGTGTTAGTTCACCGCGGACGGAGCGCGACGTAAAGTGTAAACCTTTTCTACGTCGGAACATGGTGACGACGGGCGGCACGCAGTGACGTGTACATCAATGGAGTTTTCGTGTTTGCTGAGGGAATTGGTTCGGAGCCCAGAAACTTCGATGTGGTGCCCACAGATATATAGAACTTTACTATATATCTGTGGTGGTGCCCTATTATCAAGCAGATTGCAGCGAAACAGGGAAGTGAACGCGCTTTTCGTTCAAAAAGGTTTTTGCAAGAAACAATAGATTATCCAAGGCCAAGATTGTTCTTTTAAACAATAAGAGGTAAAGAATGGCCATTCGAAATTTAAAGAGTATTAAAATTCGAGCTAGCTAACTAAGAAAACCATTCAAAATTCCAAAGAGCATGCATACTAGATGATATTTATTCAAATTAGAAATTGGTTGAAGAGTCAAATAACTGAAATAAAGTAATTAATTTGAGTTCAAAAGAAAGGCACGTGCAAAGTTAATAAGAAATCATTCAAAGAGAATCTTGTTATTGTCATTATTTCGTGTACATATTGAGGGTTATGTATTTATGTGTCACATGTGTATTCAATGTTGTGTTTCGGTAAGCTAATTTGGAAAAAGGTCCAAAAGTGCCCAAAGTTGTGAAAATAAATTTTTGAATTAAATGTCGGAAGGCGAGATTGCCGACCGAGTTTTGTTCTCTCACACAAATGTGTTGTTTTTCCAGTAGATATCACTGCAAAGTAAGCTATAGTTTATTGGTTTAATCCGTACGGAGCCGGTCACGACCCACCTGTTTATAAATGTTCTGTAATTGTGGTTTTGAGAAAATAGGGTGTGTACGTAGGTGTGGGGTCGGAGTTGGGCAACAGTGCGTTCATGTTGATTTGTTGTTAGAAAGAAAGGTTAAGTAAACAAGCTAGCCGGAGCAAACAAGGAGAACGCACGTCTCCTCATGCATACATAGCATGCGTTAAGAAGACTGGTTAGTAGTAAAAAGGTGGAGACACACGATTATAATTATACCGATTACAGTATCTTCAATTTTTCAATTTGAAAAAAAAAAAGAAAAAGAAAAAAAAGAAATTGTATATGTAAAATTTCATTCAATTTTCAGTACAGTTATTTAAAATTATTAAATGTGGGGGAGGGTTCTCGAAATATACCAAATTACGACATAGTACCAAATAGTTAATCTGAAGCGTAAATGAGTGTGAGCAAGTGTTGCGAGTTGCTGCAAAAAGGGAAGGTGAAGATATACAATTTACGAAACTAGTAGGGCTACAGAATGGCACAGATTTTCCCGTATTAGTTTTCCATTTCCTTTGGTCTCGGCTAACTATTCGGACTTGCCAAATACTCTGGCCAGCTGCCATCTATTACCACCCAAAGGACATTTGTTTTTACTTTCTCTTAATTTTTCGGTTTCCTAATAGTAGAACGGAAATATTATTTTAAGAAAGAACAAGCTTAAAAGAACAGTACAACTTCGTCCTAATTGGAAACATTCTTTGACAAATTTCGAGACGTTTTTTAAAAAAAATGGCGTTTAAGTTCTACTAAAAATGCGAAATTTGAAGCTCTTTTTCACAGAAAATGTTTGAGTTTTCGAAAAACATCATTAGAAGTAATTTCAATCACATTAATTCACAAATACAATAATATTTACAAATTGATGGAAATGTGCATTTTAACGGTGTAAGAGACCTTTAAAAAAAATTGTGTAATTTTTGAAACAACAAAAAATACCCCACAAAGATATTTTCGTCATATTAAAGAGTGGAATTAGTACTATCCGTTAGAAAAGTTTAAAAGAAACAATTTAGAGCCATTTATGAGAAAATTGCGTTTGAGTGTTTCTAAAAATGCGGAATTTTGAACTAGTTTTCACAGAAAACGGTTGAGTTTTCGAGAAACTTTATGTGACATTATTAAAAGCACATGTACTCATAAATATAATGTGAACAAATTGCCGCTAATGTAAATATTAACGACGCGAGAGACAAGTTAAAAAAAATACATTTTTCCAATTTTTGAAAAAACAAAAGAATAGAGCAATATGGCGTTTTATTATCTCATAAAATACGTTAGGCACTATACCTACCAAAAGTTTAAAGAAAAAAGTTTGGAGCCATTTTTTGACAAAATCTTGTTTTTGTAATTTTTTAAAATTGTACATATTGCACGCAATACTGCGCGAAAACTACTAAAATTTTCGACGAAATGTACATGACCTTAATGAAAGACCTCTCTATGGAGAACAAATTTTATTTGAAGGAAACATTTCTATCTTCAATTTTGTATTTGTAGGAAGACGCCGAAAAAATTCAACCTTTTGCAATTTTCGAAAATTTCGGGTTAACCATGAAAATCGGACCTGTACCACCTATACAAATGTATTTTACTCTGTTCTTACAAGAAATTTAAAGAAAAAATTTAGAGCCGTTTTTGATAAATGTTTGAAAATGTCCAGGGGGCTTCATGCAAAGTATCCCCAAAATTTATAGAGTCTATTTCAAAATCTCAAAGCTTCAACAAGTGCCAGATCGACAGGGATATATTCAATTTGAAACAATTCTACGTATGGTTTTAGGCGCTAGTGATATTCACAGTCGGACAGACAGACTAAATTGATTTTCTGGTATCAAGAACCCACAAAACAGGGATTCTAGGTACACCACCTGTTAGAAGATTTTTTTTCTTAATTTAAAAAGGATGTGGAGAAGCAAACGAACTACGAAGTTGTGTATTGATTGCAGGATCTCCATCCACATTTTGACATGCGTCCAGGGCCATTTAGAGCCAGTTCTGAAATAGTCCCTACCCAGTGGCGAATCCAGGAAGTGGGGGGGGGGACATGGCCCCTCCAAAACGCCTAGTTTTCCATTGCTACCTTTCTTTATTTGGCAAAATTGATTTAAATATTTATGTTGAAATTATTTAAATATTAATATTGTCTAGTATCATATAGGCTATGCACTACAGAAATAATGTACAAAATAATAACAAATGTATTTATTTACAAAAATCTATGATCCCTCCGTCCTAAATGATCTGCTAGTTTGTGGCCTGTTTCCCTACCGCAGATTCTGGTCGTTAACAGTAATTATAAAGCTTTTTCCGAGCGTCATTTGCATATTTGTTTTCTGGCACTGGCATTAATAAATTATGAACATTAAAGTAATAAAACAATTAAGATTTTGAAGCTTTCACATATTACTCTCAAGAGTACTGGGTGAGATGTGAAAAGAAAAACGGTAAACAAATTGAAAATTAATATTTAAAATTGTCTACTTGGGGCAGAGTCAAAATCTGCGCATTTCATGTCGATTACCCTTGTGTATCTTTCAAAACGATCTTTGACAGGTGGTATATTCCTCGCGTGATATTCTCTGCGACCATCCCTTCTGAATGAAATGAGATACTACCAAGAACCTAATCGGATTATGACATGATATAATGATATCGCAATGCTTGCATATATTTACATTCGCACTTACACAAAATTGTCCGATTCAAATCAAGTACTATTTTTTTCAGAATGAAAATTTCACGTCTAATACATACGTATTAGCCGTGGTTAAACACTTTCGATATCATCCCGGAACTTACTGCTAACGCAATTACTTCGCTATCCTTGTGTGTGACGGATGATTCACGCTTCACTCCGAATCGTTGATAAGAGTACATATCCTGGCGAACAGAGATTGCCTTTGGGGGGAAAAAATGCATGCATTTGACGTCGTTTTATTTCTTGAAATAAAACGAATAGTATGTAGGATGATCTATACGTATGCATGTGCAATATTTTTCACTCTTGACACTGAAATTGAAATAAGATGAAATTACTGTACAAATAAACACGAAAATTATTAAATATCAAAAGAAATTGTCATATTTGAACCTGGAGTAAAGAGAAACAATTATATGTGTCTTCGCTGCGGAATTTTGAATATACATATCCTTCTTAATGGAAATAATATGTAATATTACATGTTTGCTTTGATTCTGACTTGTCAAGCAAAACCACGCACACAATCACAAGGCAGGTTGGCCAATTCTACATCTGCTCTACACTAAAAAAATATTTTGTCGTCAAGCAATTGGGAAAAGTTTCTGTTGGTGTTCGTGGCCTAAAACTCTCTTGTTTGTGGTCGTCTTTGTTTGTTGTGTTCTCGAGCAGCTGGGCTCCGAGCTGGGCTGCTGTCATTTGTCGATCATCTCCCCGTTGAGTTTTCTTGTGTGACTTTACCCCGGTTGCCCCATTGTGAGATATGGACTAAAATTGTTGAGGTTCTAGCGTTTCTCCTAGCACTCACTACACAATGGGAACTAGTATTGTATTCGGAATTCGTCTGTCTCCGCATTCATTTCAGCGTGTAAAAATTGATGGCGTTAACCTAGATAGTAAGGTAGATCAACTAAAAGTACAAGCGTCAAAGACTACTAACCTTCCGAAAAATTTTCTGGGTAAGTTACAAATAACTTTTCAGTGATAATAGTTGTGAAAAATAACAGTACTGAACATGGAATATTTTATTACAGAATTGGTATATTGTGGAAATGTGTTAGATGACACTGCAACTTTAAGGTCTTGTGGTCTTCGTCATGGAGTTATGGTTCATGTAATAAAAAAGAAAGAGAAAGGTAAAGTTTTGAGAATTTCATGCATAATGAACAAGAGGCAGAATTTCTATTATGTTACCTTGCATTTCTAGAACCTTCCGTTCCTGCCAAGACAATGTCAGAAACAGACATTCAAGACCTTGTACTGGCTTTTCGTACTTTTACCCGACATCCCAGTTATCGGAGTGCACTGCACGTAGGTACCATTCTTTTGGAAATATTCCTGCTAGAAATCACATTGGGAAAGGAAATTCTAAATAAAAGATTTTACTTTTGAAGCGCTTGAGTCGACCTGAAGTTTTGGAGTACATAATTACTGCAACTCCTGGATTAAGAGAAGATCCAGTTGCTATTTCAATACTTCAAGACCCAGAATTACTTGTTCATATGGAAAATGCAGACACAGTGAAAAGGTAGTATAACAAATCTTCTATAACTATTAGTTAGAAACCATGATTCAAAATAATTTAGAGAACTTACTTCAAAAGAGTGTACTTAAATCATTTTTATGAATGTGTATTGAGGTTTCTTTTTTCTCCAGGATTGCAGATCTTCACCCATCATTAGCTGAAGCAGCTAATCATATTGCTGCTGCAGTGCATGAAGAGGCTAGTACTGGAAATTCCACTAATCAACCATCAAGTTCTGGTTATTCTTATTCTTTAGATGCCCTTAGTGATGAGGAAGAAATGGATTCATCTCAGGTAAGGTTGTTAAATTTAATTTAATTTATATCTAACCATTCAGAATATATAATATATATAGTAAACTTTCTCATTATCTCATTACTTCAAAAGCAAACTAACTCATTATTTGTTGTCATCAGTCTTCGGATTCACAGCCCCGGCCAGGTGATAATATGGGAGAGCCTGCTTTCTCAACTATCACAGCAGCACAGTTAGCAGCAGCTCTTGCTTCAGCCACAGGTAGTAACATAGTTACAAAGTAGTGGTGCTACAACAGCGCATACTTTCCCGTGTTATTGGATGCAGCTACGTAAATTGAAATATTGCACTTTCTGCCCTACAGCATCTTAGCTATTATTTGAAAACGTCCAATTGAACCAAGAAGTGATCAACCATGGTGTAAGATATATAGGCGTGTTCAAAAGCCGCCTTTGGGGCAAATTTTCTGAAGCCAGTTTGAGGTTAGTTCCTCACTTGTCCGTATGGTGCGCATGATCAGTCTGGGTCACAGTGTAAGATATACATCTTAAGTTGACATCTCAAACTGTGGCTGTTACACATTACATGACCAATCACGACCTTGCCCAAATGAGACCCAAAGATCGCAGTGAGAACTAGTGTCTCATAAGCTTCAGTTTTAGACTGGGAGTGAACACACCTATATATCTTACACAGTGCGAACAGTGTTTCCATTGCAGTGTTATCAAAACTATGTGAATTCCACAACTGCATAAAAATATAATACAGAAATTTTGTAAACTTGTATTGGAAAAAGCAGTCTGATACCATAGATGTCTACGCCATCTAGTCACAACAATGGCACATAATTCACAGAAATTCGAGACAGCGAATGGAATTCAATTTTTACGTTGATGCATTGTCGATACTCCCTTAATGAGCCAGCAATTTTTATTTCCAATATTTGAAAAGAAATAATTTCTTTAAAGATTAATGTGTAAATGTACAACAAAGGTCGAATATAAAAACGAACAAAGAAATAATATACAAAATTGCAAATTCTAATTTACGAAGCATGCAGCTGTCCGAAGCGCAATAAATTTACACGGGCTATTATGTTTGTCACAAAATTTTGGAAAAAGTACTCGTATTTTTAAAAAATTAAGTGTTACCTTATTTCAAGATCTAGTTTTGATAAATGCATTCAATTGAGAAAAAATGTGTATTTAAAACTGTAGTTGTAAGAAAACGATGAAAATGAAGGGCAGTCAATTCCGAGCAGGCTATTATGTTTGTCAGGAAATTATAGAAAAACTACTCATATTTTCAAAAAATTCAACATGACTTTATATGAAGATCTGTTTTTGATGAGCATATTTCATTAAGAAAAAAAATCATATCTTCACAATAGTAGTTGTAGAAAGACGCTGAAATTTTTTAAAGTTTTTAAAATGTTTGCAAAATCAGGCATTTCAATGAACATGAAACGTGCACCATTCTCTTAAGCTTCTTTTATGCTATCTCAGGTCCCAATTTAATGAAAAAACGTTGTGCGGTTTTTAAGAAAAAATGGTTTAAAGAAAAAAAATTGTCTGTTTGACACAATTTTTCGAAAACATTCTTGTTTTTGAAAAATTGAACATAACCTCGTTTGAAGACATATTTTTTATGAACACATTTCATTAAGGAAAAAAAATGTATCTTCATAATTGTACTTGTAGGAAGATGCCGAAAACATTTTGAATTTTTTCAGTTTTCAAAAAAATCAGTAACCAACATGAGACCTACGCCATTCTGTTAAATGACCTTTGGCACAATTTTTTTAAATGTCTCAGGGGCTTCATCTAAAAGTATCCTCCAAAATTAAAATATCGGTTTCAAATTCAAGGGACTGCGAGATTATTCAGATCAATGTGGGAGTGTCCATTTTGGAGAAAATTGGCTGAACAGTTTAGTCACTAGCGTTGTTCACAGACGGACGAACGGACAGACGTTTTACTTTCAATTGGTTTTTCGGTATCAAGGTCTCCAACCACATGTTAGGAGATTTTTCTTAATTTAGCTACTGGATTTATCCACTTTTTCGTTACCAGGGTAAGAGGTTTTCTGCCGGAAACCCACTGTTTTTTCACACAGCATTACACAACTTGCCCTGTACTGTATGTACGTATGTAAAGTATATGGGAAAGTCAAAAACAATACACAGGTTTCTGAAGGAGTTGCCACTAACAAAACCATGTGAAGAGTAGTTGCAAACAATTGAATTCCATCGAAAAGTTAAGTTCTTTCAAGTTGGTCAAAATAAAATAATTTAATTTGTTTTAACAGTCTTAGTACAATTCATTTGGTTATTTGGGGTCTGAATAAGAATACTGATGCCAAATTTATAAGCGTAGCTTATACTGCGTAATTTATAAGTGTAGCTTATACCTTAAATCTGTGTTTCATCGGTAACACTTGCCACATATTTTACATTTAACTTTTAAGTAGTAGTAAAATCAACTGTGTTTGCACATGTGCATTGTACTCAAGGTGCACCTGTCAATATTGACTTCATTGGGAATTTTATTGTCTTCAAATTAGTGAACTTTTTCAACACAACTCTGCGTGTTTATATCTTTTGAAATATGGGGCATACAAATGTTCAATAATAATTTATGTACACACTTTCACAAAAATGTATTGAATTGAAGTGTATTATTTCAGCTTCACCTCAACCATCAAGCTCTGGGGTATCAGGTATTGGCAATATTCCTGGGAGCAGTGGCATCATTACATCTGAAATGTTCAGCCAGGCTATGCAGCAGGCCATTGCAAATGTAGGATCTTCTGGCGCAGTCACAACCGGTGCAGATGCAAATCCTGTGAGTAAACTTCGTACAATTTAGTATTGTTTAAAGGAGTGAAGGTGTGCACAAGTGCTAACACTGGAATCATCTACCAAACTTTGTTCTGTCTTACGTAATTGAAAGAATATATGTAATTTTAATAAATAGTTAATTCTACAGATGAATCATTTCTTGTACTGATTTGGTTTAGAATATATGGACAATGCTGATGCAGTTAATGTTCTTATCCAAATTAAGAAATAAGACGAACTCCTTGATCTCACTTTTTATGTCATTAGGTCACAGTCATATAACATTGCTCACAAACCCACTCCTGTACATTTAAAATGGATACCTGTGATTGTATAGGAAGGTTTTATTTAGAAATATGCAATATGAACAAATTGCTGTATGTGCGATCCAATTCTTAACCAATATTCCTCATCAATTCTATTTTGTCAACTTGTGTATCTTCATTTTAATAGCTGCTACTGAAGCAACAGAACTTACTGAAATTAACTCAACTAACATTTTTCCCCCTTTATTTTGGACACTCTTAAGTAGTGTGAATTTTGAACACCACTGAATCATGTTCATAACGCAAAATATTCACATTCTAACTCTCCAACAAGCACATAATAACATTACAATACATATGAATAGTCCAATAAAAATTGTGAATATACTGAAAGCACATCCTTTATGAAGCACAAGCTGTCACTTAGCACTAAATAATCGTGATTACCATCACAACTTATGTCAGATTTCAACATCAAGCAGGTCTGTGAAAAAAAATAAAAGGCCCTGAAGGCATTCCCACCCCTCATTTTGAAGAGTATTGCTTGAACATAATTTGAGTCCCTTTTGGTCTCGATAACAAAGTTTTAGGGGCCTAGAATGCATGGATTATGATTATGCTGATTGTGTTGGGAAACAGGTGCTTTGCAGATTGCACGGTGATGCCAAGCTTACACATTTCAGATTATAAAAATTTTGAATTTCTTACATAGAGATATGGAGTAAAAACTTACACAGTATAACTTCAAAGAGGAACATTTAAAGCAGAACCTCAAGGGACCAGAATTTTTTCCTTATTAGACAAGATTCCGCTGTATGCAATATAATACTGTAGAATTTGTGATTGGCAGGACTGTGATTTAAGTTCACATTAGACAGATTTTCGCAATATAAAAGTTCTGCATTGAGCAAGTTTCACTGTTCCACCAACTTCTCACTTATTTATTGACTTTAGAATGATGTCATTTGGTGATTTACTTTATTTTATTTTTACTTTCCGACATACTTTATATTATTTACTTTACTTTATACATTATTCCCCACAAAAGGTAATGTAGTAGTAATGCAATGCAAGTACCAATGTAATGTGTGTTGCAGGTTATATGTTCATCTTGTTTTCGATGCATCATAAACTATGAAATTCTTCATTTTTCATCTTAAATCTGTGCCCCTGCACCCCTGGGGGGGGGGGGTAATTATCTATCCAGCAGTAGCACACGTACAGGGTTTTGTATTGATATTATTTTATAAATCATACAAAATTTGGAGCATATACAGGGGTGAGGGGATTGACAGAATACTCTCTTTTGGTCAGCTAATAGTAATTGTAATAAAGTATTATGTAGTCTGAAGAGTTTCGGAGGTTAATGTCAAGTTGATCATATTTGCTTTATTAAATTATTTTCATAGCACACTCACGTAATTTGTGGCACTGTAACCACAGTTTTTTTTGCATTAGGCACATTCTTTCTTGACTTTGGTTCCTATTCTGAAACAGTAAAACGTATTTGTACATACAGTATACATACAGAGGTGCCTATGACTTTCAACAGTGGTCAAGAAGCATTATCTTCCAGCAGATCAGCCAGTATCTTTTGACTTTGATCACAGAGTCTACGCTTTCATAAATTTAAATATTCTTCCTTTTGAAAAAAATTGCATGTGCAATAAAATTATGATTGTGATGTGGCATCAATATTATTATAAAAATGAAAGTGTAATATTTAATGTGATAAATCTTTCTTTAAATATAGTTGTTTCACTAGTTAAATATCTAATTTCTGTAATTTATTTGTATTTTACGTTAATGTTATTTTTTTTTCTCTTTGTGTTTTCAGTCTCCTGGGGGTTCTGGAGAAAATGCAGATGTTGAAGCATTGACTCAGCGTTTATCAAGGCAGCTTCAGCAGATGAGAGAAATGGGATTACACAACAATGCTGTAAATATTCAAGCTCTTCAAGCTACAGGAGGTGATGTGCAAGCAGCCATTGAATTAGTCTTCAGTGGAGCTATCACTCCTGATTCTCATTAGTACATAAAACGTAATTTTGATTTTAACAACTAAATGTGGAATGATCATTCAGATAGTAATTTTATGCAAGATCAGAAAATTACAATGTTTGTTTCAGAAATGTATATTTGACAAGTCAAATGAAGTTTTGATAACCAAAGACAGATCTGAGAAAAAGAAACTTAAGAAATTGGACAACAGTGTTTCTTCTATTATAATTATTGAAACACTTGAGCTAACATGTTTTCTTTGATAAATATACTCCTGGACTCTGGATGGAATTTAGAATTTTCAATGTTTACCTAATATAATGTCTGTACATAACAAAACAGGATATGCAACTTTTCTCATAAAAAAAATGGCTCTTAAAAATTAGCCCTGGGCATAAATCATAAAATACTTGAAGAATGGAGGCAGAAGAGAGTTCTAATTGTTAAAATACACCTGAATCAATTGCAAGATATCAGTTTTTTTGGATGTAAAATGCATTGTTGTTGATTACTGCTAAGTCCACAAATTGTTTCATTAACAGTAGATTTTTCTTGTCTCCATAATAGGTTATGCATCCTTTGTGCATTCGCCTTGCCTCTTTTATGTATTTGATTTAGAAATGTAATTTACTACAAGTAATTGTAATAATGCAAAGTATTAAAAATTAAATTTTTCTTCAGAAAAATGAAATTAATTCTGAACTAATCTTATAGAGCTATCAGCTTTGTAACCATCGTAAGAATACATAAGAGAACAATTTTTGTCTTTAAAAAATGTTTCATTCCAAGAATCATTAGTTTCCAGATTTTACATTTCCTTCAAAACAACAAACATGAATGTGCCCTTGGAGCACCAGTTAGTATTTGTAGTCAATGATTTTTTTAATCATCTGAAATCATAACTGTTTTTACGTTATGTATTAACATTCGTTGAATTTAAGTGATAAAAGGATTTCAATAAAATTTGTGAAAATTAATGACTAACCACAAGGACATATTTGCCTACTGTAAATGGGTAATTAAAATAATTTGAATTGAAGACAAGCAGTAAAAAAACTATTGGAGGTTATATAAATTTGCAACAAAATGTTATTGGTCCTGAAACATCTTCATTTTTTTCATTATCTTTCTTTCCATGACGGAACGAAATTTGTGTATCATCTGGGCTCATACTTCTAATGGAGCTAAAAAATATACGTATTACTTTTTATGGACAATTATTCAGTTGCTGAGTTAGACCAATCTTGGTGCGGAAAACTTGAAGTTCATTGCAAGAGTATTTACAATACTCTTAGAGTACAAAAGATTAGAAATATTTTCTTTCAATGGTATTTGGAAAGCAATTGAACTGGTTGCCACTGTTAGAACAATGGTACAAGCACAAAGGGAGGGCCAAGGAATATCATGTGCAAAAACGTAACACTAAAATACCCTGATAGGTCTAAATAATTTTCAGGGTATGTTAAGGTGCTCTTCACTACATTTCAAGTAACAATAGGTACAGGGAGAGGCTCTGGTAGTCTTGGTTAAAAGTAGGAAATTAGTTTAACTCGACCAAGAGAAGAATGAAGGCTGCGATTGCGGCGCGTCGTGGAACTAAAAGCAAAAACACGGGTCTGTACAGTCAGTTTCGCTAACAAAAGTCGCCAGGAGCGGGAAGCGAGTTCAGAGACTGCTTCTACGGAATCACCACGGCCTCCTTCGTAGAGGTTGTGACTCAGCTGATAAAATATATCTTCAGAGACACATCATGCAAGATTTCCACTGCCTGTTTTATTTTTGTCCCTTTAAGATGCTTTCTTTACTTTTCACCATTCTAGTACAAGACTATTATAAAAAGTTCTATTTATATTGAATTTTTAATACTTATTCATTGAATGTAAACATTTTGTATTCCCCTTCATTCATCTTTTTTTCCATAGGCTTTAGACGGTTTGTTAGGTATGCAATAAAGTACCAAAACATAAACTTCACTGTCATAAGTATCTACAATATTCTTCATTATTGTGGTAGTTACTCCTTACATAAAAAAGAATTTGATTTGGTATATATTCTGAGAAACTACTTAAGTTAAAATAAACGATTTATATGAATGTTACTGCTCATCGAAAGAATTAGTTTCATTTTGAATCGTTTCGCAGGGAAAAGTATACTTTTATTTATTCCAATATGAGGTGCAGACATGTCTAAATACAGTTAAAATATTAATTGGGAAGATTCTAGATTTGCAACGAAATAAATCGCGCTTTCTTTCGCAATAGTTTGGCAAGTTACCATTTTAATTTTGAATCGAGTATCCTTTTATCTCCGTCTGTCGTTTCGGTTGTAAACACAGACGGTGGCGCGCTCCTGTAAACATCATTCTCAAGTTGGTGGAGCTATACAAGAATGTCTGGGCTCTTTTTGTAACTCCACTATAGTTCCCCTTTGTCAAGTGGTATGAACAGTTTTGGCCCCTTTTTGTTCTACTTCTTGCACATTCAGACAAAACAGGATTCCTTGATTTTCACCACTTAACTTCCAACTTCAATAATAAAGTTTATACATAAAAACTTGATCAAAAAAGTTTCAAAAACATTCTGCATTGTTGTCAAGGTAAAAAATTCTGTTGGAAAATACTCAGAAGTCTTAATTACTTAAATTCATTTATCTGTCACATTTATCCCTGTTAACAAGCAACCCTTCATGTGTGAAGATCACTTGTACCTACCTGTTTGTTAAGAAATTCAGCATCCTTAGCAATGTACATAAATAACCACTAATTGATCATAAGCCAAATTAATTATGAAAAAAAAAGGCAGTATACAAGATAAATAGGAATAAAAGTAACCCATTCTTTTGGGGGATGCTCATTGTTAATTGTAATTGTGCAATTGGAAAAATTTATATCCTAAAAATTAATTTCCTACTTTTTATAATAGTCTTGTAATAGAACGGTGAAAAGTAAAGAACACACACTAATTGTGCAATTGGAAAAATAAATATTGGGTAATTTAGCATCATTTTCATGGCATTCCATGAAACATCTCCTCCAATAATATTTACTGACAACATAGTGTCACAAGTCAACGTGCAACCTTTCTCACCAATAAAAATTTTAATTGCCATTTTCACGTTACTTACCGGTCCCCTCACCATAGGATTCGGCTACAGTAGTTCCACCACCCACCAAAACGTTTCAAATATGTAACTGAAGCTCCTGAATCTGCCAATACCGTAGCCAAAGGTCTTACCTTTAACTTATGAAACGAAAGGCAGTCCAAAACTTTCTAATTCTCTACCACACATTTGAAAATAACATGAGTATACTCGGGCTTTTAAAGTTTTGAAAAAATTAAAACCCCCGAGTATATTCGGGTTTTTATGTTAAGTGCTTAAAGAGTGACCGGTGTTTTTACTTTCCCGTATACGTACGTATACACGGAGTGATATACGTAGTATAGGGAAAGTTATGTAATGCTGCGCGAAAAAATGGCCAATTTTCGGCGGAAAAAAATAATTGCCGGGCCGTGAAAACGAATAAGTGGATAAAACCAGTTGCTAAATTAAGAAAAAAAAATCCTCTATCTCGTAGTGTGGTCAAAATCCATGATTTGTTGCTTCTTTATACTTAAAAATCGACTGACGGCATTCCGTCCGTCTGTGGTCAACGCTAGCGCCTAAACCGTTCGGTCGATTTTCTTCAAAATTGATATTCCCCAGTCGATCTGATTCTAGTCGAAGCTTTGTGATTTTAAAAAAGATTCTTTAAAATTTGGGGGTACTTTATATGAAGCCCCCCGGGGATTTTCAACATTTTCTCAAAAACGGCTCCAAATTTTTTCTTTAAATTTCTTGTATGAATAGAGGAAAATACACTTTTTAACATGGCATAGGTCCGATTTTCACGTACAGCTCTGAATTTTCGAAAATTGTGAAAGTTTGAATTTTTTTCGGCGTCTTTCTCCAACTACAAAATTGAAGATAGAGATTTTTTCTTCAAATAAAATTTGTTCTGCATATTGAGTTCTTTAATAAAGGTCATGTAAATGTTTTTCACAATTTTGGTAGTTTTCGTGCAATATTGCGTGCAATTTTAAAAAATTACAAAAGCAAAATTTTCTCAAAAACGGCTCCAAATTTTTTCTTTAAACTTTTGGTAGGGATAGTGGTAAATGTACTCTTATCAATGACATAAAAGCCATTTTGGTCTATCGGTTGTTTTTTTCAAAAATTACAAAAATGTAATTTTTTTTACTTGTCTCTCACATTGTTAATATTTACATTATCGGCGATTTTTTTACATTATTATATTTACGAGTATATATGCTTTAAATAATGTCAAGTAAAGTTTCTCGAAAACACTACTGTTTTCTGTGAAAAGTAGCTCAAATTTCGGCATTTTCAGAAATGCTCAAACGTCATTTTCTCGTATATGGCTGCAATTTTTTTCTTGAAACTTTTGGAACGGATAGTGCTAATTACACTCATTAGTATAGCGTGAAGTTTATTTTGAGTGTTTTTGTTTTTTTTCAAAAATTATATAAATGTAAATTTTTTGAAAGATCTCTCACATCTTTAATATGCACATTATCCGCAATTTGTAAAGATGATTATATTTGTGAGTAAGTGCTTCAAATAACTTCAAATAAAGTATTTTGAAAACTCAAAAATTTTCTGTGAAAATGAGCTTCAAATTTCGCATTAGTAGCTCTAAAACGCCATTTTCTCTTAAACGGCACATAATTTTTAAAAGAAAATTGCCATTTACGGCTAGGTTTTTGTATTCTTTAATATTCTAAAATTAATGTTTCTGTTCTACCAATAGGAAACCGAAAAATTAAGAAAATGACAAAAAAAAATGTACTTTTTGCAATGATAGATGGTAGCTGGCAAGAAATGAGTATGTGGCAATTCCGAATATTGACAAATAAATAAATAAAATAAATATGGTCATGCTTAATTTTTTCAAAATACGAGTAGTTTTTCTTTAATTTTGTGACAAACGTAATAGTCCGCTGTAAATTTACTGCGCTTCGGACAGCTGGATGCGTCGTAAATTAGAATGTGCAATTTTGTATATTATTTCTTTCTTCGTTTCTTACATTCGAACTTTGTTATAGACTTACACATTAATATTTTAGAAATTGTTTATTTTGAAATATTTGAAATAAGTAAAAAGAATTAATAGCTCTCAGAATAGCGACAATGCAGGTTCTGCAACAATGGATTTCACTTTGCGATCGCGAATATCTGTGAATTAGTGTCATTCTTGTGACCTAATGGAGCTGTATGAAAAGGAGTTATAATTGTCTAATTTATGTTGATATTTGCAGGCAAATATTTAGTTTTGCACCAAATGCTGTACCATTTGTAGTGAGTAGAGAATTTGTTGCATGGTTTTAAAATACTCTTCCATAATCATGGCCCAATGGAAGGCATTTCTATATTTCCAGGGTATCAGGCTTCTTTTTCCATTACAGGGTTACAAAACTTTTGCATTCTATTTTTGTGAAGTTGTAGAATTCACATAGTTCTGACAACACTGCAATGGAAATAGTGAGTTCCAAGCGAAGATGTTAGTAGCGCATAAAGTGCAATATTACAGTACTACTTACCTGTTTCCTCTAATACGGGAAAGTAAGTGATGTTGTAGCACCACTAGTTTTTCTTTAATTTTCGAAAATCAGGGATTTTAACGAACATGAGACCAGCACAATTCTCTTAAACGTCCTTCACACTATCAACAACAAAATTTAATCAATAACGTTGGAACTTTTTTTTTTTTGTATGTTCCAGGGGTTTCATGTAAAGTACCCCCCAAAATTAAAATATCGGTTTCAAATTCAAGGAGCCGCAACATGCAGTGCTGTTGTAGCACCACTAGTTTTTTTTTTTTGAGGGCGGGGGTCTGGGAGACCAAGATAGGTGGCTATACATTTTGGCACTCGTGCAATCTTGTGAATGCAACATTGACACAAAGCTGCTTTCCAAGCCTTCAATCCTTGGTGCCTTTTCGTATTGTTCTTTGGGTTTTGCTGGGATTAAATCCTGTGTGGCTTCCACAGCGGGATCTAAAATTTTTTGCAGAAGAGATGAATTTTCCGCATTCCATTTGTATCAAGGCACAGTAAGTGAGTATTGTTGAAATAGATACATCGACATTCAACAATAACGATACAGCTATAAAATTCTTTTATTTCATATCCCAGTAAAATAAATTTTCGCAAAAATCTTGGTTTTATGGTGACCGATGAAATATTGACGATACCACTAAATGCTAGTTTTGTTACTGTCTTGGCCAAATTGAAAATCTCAGCTCTGCTACGCCTCTATTTCTAACATAGGTCTTCGCAGTAGTAATACTAAAAATTTTTAGGTATGTTAATAGCTATTACCTACCCCCCCCCCCACTAGTGTTTTGTTGCGGGCTTTCCCTGTTCTTCTAGCAATATGAAAAAGGTAGAGGTAATAAGAACAAAAAGTAAAGAGAAGTTACTCAATTTAATATTGCCAAATACATTACAAATTTACTTCAATGGGATGAATCTTGAACTGTGAGTGGCACCAATACCAGGTCGGCCGTGTTTTACAGGCTTGTAAGTAACACTAAACTCTCCAAGGTATCTGCCAATCATCTCAGGCTGAAATCAAAATTTAAACATAACATTATTCATGTGTTAGGGAATCTTCATGGGGAATACATTGATAACCTGTAAACAATTGCATCAAGAGAGCTAACCCACCAAGGTATATTTTTTTTTGTTATCTTCATGAAAAACTTTTTAATTGGGAAAATATGATTCATAAATTTTAGAAATATTTTAGATGTATCCCTTTCTTCCATTCTGGGACTTTGAATTTTTTTTCTTGAACTAAGACCACTAAGTCATGTTTTGTATAATGTACATATTGAGTTTGTAAAACAATTTGTTTTTCATTGTGCATTAGCAAGCGATATTCGCATTTGAGGTTGGCGGTATCAAGACCTGAACTGAATTTAGAGCCAAGAGTGTGTGTCTGTCTTTGTGTTTAGTGTAAGTCTTGGGTACCATTTATCCTGCCCTTGACACTACAATTCTTCTCCACTGTCACCCTATTCATTGCAGGTCCTCAATTTCCTAGGCTCACCAAAGCACTCTTGCCACTTTTCTGCAGAATGTTTAACATTGATCCATCTGTTGAATATTTTGTTTGCAAAAATGAAGTTATGGGACAAATGCATGTTACATCCCAGGAGTTGGCAGTGTGCCTCCAACAGCCAAAATGTAAAATCCAGTGCCAACCTACACATCTTACAATGTTTCCAAGCAGAGCAATGCACCAGCCAGAACAGCACCAAGCTACCAACTGATAGGAGTAGTGCACTACAAGGAAGTGTGTATATGAGGGGAGGGGAGGTGTGTGTGTGTAAAGGATGAGGAAAGAAAGATTGCATATGGTCCACACCCTGGTTGTTTAGGCAACGCTGCATTATTTCGCTAGTATTGACTGAAGAAAACACAGAAAGCTACCGATTGGAGCAGCTGGCCATTACAATTCTCCACTAAACATCAGTTGACCAAACTACCTGGGAAGCATTGAAAATCCACCACCATCACAATTTGAACCCTAGAACCTTCCAGCTAGACACTGCAGTGTCAACAGTTTTTGCCCTCTCAGCAGACTGCAGTGTCCATGTTTACTAATACGAGTTTTCATTCATTATTTATCAATAATATATAATCAATCATAACTCTTGCAATACGAGAGATTCAGGAAATCTGTGGAACCGATCTGTCAAATTACTGAGCATCAAATATCTAATAATACTTATTTTTTGTGGTATAGCTCCCTAGCTCACTGGACTCAAAAGGGTTTTTAAAATTATAAAATAAAATGATTATTGACCACTTTATAATTGTTTAGTCCAAAATGGATGTGGGAACAGACATTCTGTACATGTCATTATTCAAGTTGTAAGTCACTTCTGATTTTGAGATAGCTGCTGAACTCTCCCCCCCCCCACTGCTATGTCAACAAGTGTTATCCAATATTTGTGTTCAGAGGTTTTTGTGTGTGCTGTGAAATCATACCTTACAATATATTGCTTTATGAGGAACACCTATGTTCAATTCAGAAGGGAAAAATGAAATTAGTTTGCATTCATGACTAGTGTGTAACTACTCAAAAAGAAAAATTGGGGGGGGGGGGGTGATCAAAGCATGCATGTGGGAAGTCCCATGGTATCTGTACAGGTAAAATGCTGCTGAACCAACAACAGCTACCTCAAATGAGGTGATATACAAAAAAATCTCTCTGAAAAGGTACTTCAGAATTCAGTAGGCTACATTGCTCAGCTGGAATTTAGAACACAGTACAACTTAAGGAAGCAGTTTAAACCGGCACTTTGTGCTGCTTTGGCAAGGGGGAAGTCCTCAAGGAGGGGAGGAAGGGTGATTAGGGGTTCATGAGAGGAACCTTTCACTAGGGAGGGACAGTGAGCAATGCGCTTTACTTAGTACATATTTATAATAAGCAAAGTGTGGCAGATTTCAGCAGTGAGGCTGCCTCACATGCCACCATGCTTCACAAGAAACCCAACTGTTTGACAGAAACTAACCATTTTGACAGCTACACCAACCTATACGACAAGACAAAGTAACACTGCAAAATTACTGCTGTGGAACTATTGCTTTAACAGTAAGTTAGTTATGGCGATCTGACAAGGTATTAAGACCGTAAATTGATGTAACTAAAAAAGTCACCAATCACTAAAATTATTTTAGCAGTTTAATTTTTTCAATTAGCCAAAGGCTTTGGCAATTTGCTAAAGAAACCTCCCATTCCTTGCTTATCACAACTATGAATCGTATTATATACAAGGATCGCTAACCCTGACCCCTGAAAGATTCCCTTCAAAAGTACTACCCCACACCCTTCTTCCATGGACTAACCCTCACCTGAATGCCAGTTTAAATGACTTTCATTAAGTTGAAGTATGTTCTCTACTTCAGTTCAAAAACTTTCACTTCATAGTGTTAATAATATATTGTGCAGTCGGATACAATCCAATAGACCTAATTATTTACATGGCCATGATCAACTATATTACGGGGGGGGGGGGGGGGAGACATGAATTTTAGTCTGACAATGCCACATGAGACTGGATAAAAATCTTATCAAAAGGAAAGTACCCTTCTGAGGTATTTCAAGCACCAAGTCCCGAAAAAAGGAATATTCATGGGCAGTTTCTTAAAAGGAAATGTCAAAATTTTCAATGTCACCCAAAAGCTACTAAGTCAATTGCCAAATTCACATTTCACACTTTTCTCACCTTAATACACACATATGCTTACAACATTTAAATGGTTTTAGAGAAGACAGAGAAAGAAAATATTCATTATTCACAAGGCATTATTCACAAAGACATCAATAACGTAATTGTTCATACATTACAATTACAAATAGAATGAGAAATTTGTAGCAGACTTGAGCAATCAAAGATTGTACAGGAAAGAGCTGAAATTTTTTTCCAGGCTTAAAAATACAAATGAGATTTATTAATACTGTATTTCAAGCACCTTGATGTACTGATCAACAGCAAGATTATATTTCAACATTCTCACATCATATCTCTTATGAAATGAGGAGGCACTTAATACACTGATAGTGCAATGGCACTTTATATATTACACACACCCAGCTTTTAAATGTATTAAGAAAACCCTATAAAGTTTGGAGAACTTACTAAACCTACAAAGCCAGCTCAATTAATATTTAAAACTTTACCTTGACTTCAACTTGGCCAAACGTTTTGCCGTTATAAACACCAACAATGCTGCCAACCATTTCAGGAACAATAATCATGTTGCGAAGATGGGTCTTGACAATTTCAGGCTTTTCATTAGGTGGGGCTTGCTTCTTAGCATTTCGGAGTTTCTTAACCAATGCCATTGGTTTTCTCTTTAACCCACGAGAAAAACGTCTACGAGCACGTGAATGCATGAGCTCCATCAATGGCTCACTGCAAACAACCATATAGTTATTAATATCACAAATTGTATGCAATAGAAACAATGAGCAATTACTCCCGAAGAAGTTGTTTTTAACCCTCGCATGGCTGAGCAGGGGACCAAAGGTCCCAGTTCTGTTTTCCTTCATGATTACCACAAAAGAGACAGAAGATCTTTTCTCTCATGAATGTAAATATTCATTTATTAGGAAGATAACACACATTTTAAAGTAATGCAGTTTTTGGATTACATAGATATGACTCTGGGGCCTCAAGTTACCCCTCATTTGCCTTTCTTGTTGATATTGTGACATTCACTTTAATATTTGTTGTATTTGGCCATTGTTTCACACTATTGTGTTAAGAGAAATTTGTCAGTACTGGTAGCTAGCAATTATTTCCTGTTTTACTCTCCATGCAGAATTTTACATTCTCAGTTGTTGCACGTGTTGTAAAAAACTGCATTTATGACAAGATATTACAAGTAGATTTCAGAGGTATCTATTTATTTCAAATATTTTCTAAAATTCTCTACAAGTGTGTCCTAGAGTTCTTCTAATAATAATAATAATAATGTGAAATTACTAATGTTTAATATAAAATTTATTCCAAAGATAACATGACTTAGATGAGTATGTAAAAGCATTGTTTTTTCAACTTTTCAATAAATATGTATTTGCCAAATTTACACAAATGTTCTTGTACAGTATTGTATGATGATGAAAATACGCGTAATAAAGCAAATACTATTCTGAACTCAATATAACAGCTTTTTCGCAACGACTTTTGGTTCGGGTCCCCTACACAGAATATCATACTATGATATTGAAACAGTTGTTTCAATATCATACTTGGCCATGCAAGGGTTACAAGATAATTAAAATTCTACACTAATAACATTAGCAGAGGTAACAATTGTTTCTTAAGCTGCACTAGGCAGATTCCAAGACCCCATACTGCAATAGATATGTATAAACATGTCATTAATATTCCTTTCCATTGATTGTTTCAATATCGAACAGTAGGGCAAAACCGTGACGAACGAACTCGTCGGAACCATTTACAATGGTGTGAGGTTGTTCCATTAAAACTTAGGTGGAACACTTACGCGGGCATATCGAGAAGTTGATCCAAATCCACCCCACGGTAGGTGAATTTCCTCAACGTCCTCTTCTTCTTCTGGGTTTCTTCTTGCTGTGAAAATATATTTACATCTCATAAGACACTAGTTTAGAGGTTACATCTGTTAAGAAAAACTAATTTTCCAGAACCAATTTTAAATAGCAAGATAAAACACCATTCGAATGATATGGAAGTAACAATTAATTATATTTCAAATTTAAGATTACACGGATAAACTACGATGAAAATCCTCGAACTTACCTCAGCCATTTTAGAGTCGCACGCTACAGCAAAGGAAAAGTCAACGGCGGAGACAACGTGAACAGGAAACACGGTTCTCAAAATGGCTACCGCCAGGAAGTCCAACAGAGTGCGTGAAGTCTTTGCCAGAGAGTATATAGTATTTGCGATATTCTCTGTGCTTTTCTGATTGATACATTCGCACTGGCATAGAACGCATAGAAATGCAATGATAGAACACAAAATAATAAAATAGCAAATTTGTACGGTCACGGTTAAAAAATACGATGAAAGTCCAAGCAGTTACCATCTAACAAATCATTTATAAATTGCAAAGACATCAAAATATATAACGATGACAATCTGTTTGCAAATACTATGGTGTTATCGATTTATCCGTGGCCCAAGAAACTTATTTTTTTAAATACTAATATTTTAAAAATAAATAAGAAAATTAATAATTTTGATCGAATTTATTCTTTCCTCTAAACCGTACGTAAACATTCTAAATAATGATTAAAATGTTCTTGAAAAGACCGCCAAATTTTTGAAGCACTGGGTGCCTGCTGGGTGCATTATTAGTAATTCCTTCCCGCTTCCTCGTAAATCCTGGTGGGATTTAACCTCCAAATGATCGTGATTAACAATTTTTTTGTAGTGTCCCCACGACTCTTCGTACTATTGGTTTATAATTGAAAACTGATTTTATTTTGTTCTTCCAGGAATAATGAAGACTATATTCTTGTAACCTTTCTTTGCTTAATTCTGTTATTGTGAGAAAACCATTTCTTCTGACCTTCCTTCTTTTTTTACGTTCTTTGTTTTAAGACTTTTCCAAACGCTTCACTTCTGTACTGATCCCTCAACATGACTCTTGTAAGATAGAAGTATAAATCTCACCTGCATGATCTCCAGTCTTCAGCATTCCCTACTTTTTATTGTTAACTTCTGATCCTCACACAAGTATTATTTCTGAAATAATATTATGTATGATTAATTTGGTCTCTTGCATCATAGCTCTTCCAAAATGTAGTTTAACAAAGTTCAATTGAACAAATTGATGAATCACTGCCCCTGTATTGTTTGACTATTTCCATTGATATTGCCAAAATAATTAAATTTGGAGACTTGTTTTTATTATTTACCCACTATTGACAATATTTTACTCTTCTCACTTTTTTCCTCATACGCTGTAGATTTTGTCTTGTTTGAGGAAATTTTCATGTTATTCTTTGTATATTTTTATACAGTTTACTTGCCACAACTTGTAACTCATCTCCTGATTCCATTTTTGTAACTACATTATCAAATATATTTACTTCCACTATTGAAATGAAAATGCAGAAATGAGGATTGAATTTTAGATTGTCAAGGAGGAACCAGAGGTGTCACCAGAGTGTGTCACTAAGTTCTGATGAGTACTCATCTGAAGTGAAGGAGCACCATCCTCTACTATTTATCAGGCAGCCCTCTGAGCAGTAATGTAGAAAATGACAAATATCATCAGGTGGGATGTGCTGACACCCCATTAACAATTTTTAGAATTAAGTTTTTATATCCTACAATAACGTTTTCACTTGTTAACATGTGTATGGCACAGCTGAGCACTATATCACCTTCAAAGTTGATTTTAATATCTTTCAAAATAATTGTGTAAATGTAGTATGAAACACAAAGGGGTTTGATGGCTTCAATATTAAATCAGAGATGCAAAACACTAGCAAAAAGTGTCTTTTTTCATAGAAACCTCTCTAACAACAATGCCTGACTACATTTATCATTGATAGAAGACAACACACAACATAAAATACCAAGGTTATTTCAAAAGAAAATTTGAGACAGAATTTTCTCCAAAGTTTAATATGAAACTAAAAAGTACCATCATGGAAAAAAAGCACTAAACAACAAAAATATTCATTAACAAAACAAAGAATCTTTGAAGAGAGGAAAATAGTCTACCAGGTCCTTAGGATTTTAATATGTTTATAAACATCAAATATTAATTTATGGTATTTTCCTACTAGGTATTGAAACATTTGCCTTTACCCTCAAATTACCATTTATTGATTTAGGATTTTTAGACAAATTTCAAGACTTATCAATATCAAAGAACCTTGTCACTATATATGTGCCATTGTCTGTTTATTCTGTCAAAGCCTAAAAAATGCCTCTTCAGGGTAACAAAGACAAACATTTATAAATCCAGTAATGAGATAAAATTGTGAGAACCACAGTTCTTACAAGGTAATGAAATTGGTCTATATTCTCTCAAGATCTCAGAAAAAAAAATTGTTATTTCAATCTAATGTAACTTTCATATTTCATATGCAACAATTAATCAGTGTTGTGCCATCAGAGGTACTAATTTCACTACACAATGGAATAATAAGTTAATAAAGCAATACTTATGTCAGTTCTTTGCACAGCTGGTATAGTACCTTAAACAATGAACTTGAAATGCATGTGAACCTTTCAAAATCCCAAGGGCTAGGTGTTGGGCTCAGTACAGTACTCACCATAAAGTCTATCCCCCATGAAGAAGGACTCCACCAGTATCGCAAGTATGCAGAAATTTCCCAAATACCAAACTAAGTTGTAATGCAACCAGAAATAATGTGAAGAATTGATTTATTGCTCTTATTTATTGAACATTAAAAACGGTTAAAAACTATGTGCTACAGGGAGATTTAACGATGTTTTTTTAATGCACCCAGCAGATGAGTAGACAGAACATCTGACTAAAGCTGAAATCTGTATTATATAAAATCTAGACAATTCCCTCTGCAATTATATCCACCAAAACAAACTAGTACTAAACAAAGACAAAACAATCACAATGCATTTCCGCAACACTCACTCCCAACAATACTCACCAAATTTAATATTAGAGGGCAACAGCATAACACAAGCACAGAATACAAAATTTCTTGGAATCACCATACAATCCAACCTCAAATGGAATTCACACCTACAAGATATTAATTTAAAATTGAGCAAACTTAATTATGCTCTTAGAATAATAACTAGAAACAGCACCATCGAAACAGCCCGAACAGTGTACTTTGCGAATGTGCACTCTGTTCTCAAATATGGAATAATAATGTGGGGCCAAGCACCAGAGGCTAAGCAGACATTCAAATTACAAAGAGAATCATCCGAACAATAACAAATACAAAAAGAACAGAGTCCTGTAGACCTCAATTCAAGAAACTTAACATACTTCCACTGCCTTGTATATACATTTACGAAGTTCTCATGTTTGTAAAGAAAAATCTAATAAACAACAACACACCTTACAAATTTAACTCAAACTTACACTCATACAACACAAGACAAGCATATAACCTTCATCAACCATTGTGCACAAGTACACTATGCCAAAAGGGTACATTCTCTACAGGAATACAATTCTTCAATAAATTACCTATATATCTGAGAAACATAACAGGAATACACAACTTCAAGAATAAACTTAAACACTTCCTTGGCCAAAAACTTTTTTATAATGTTCAGGAATACATCAGTAACTAATATGTACAAACTGATTTCAGGTGCTGCAGTAGGACTAGGTGTAGGAATAGAAAAAACCTGGCCAAAACCTGCCTCCTGCTCCTTACCATTTCAAGATTGGACAATTATATGCTAACATCATTACTTATATGTAGCTGTTATGATAATTAATATTATGTACTATTTTATGTGTTATTTTTACTATTATTACTATTACTATTATTATATTATAGTTATTATATTATAGTAGCAGTAGAATGACAGTAACAAGTAAATTTTAATTTTACATTAAACATAAAAATACAATTCTAAAATGTTAAATATTTTGCTACTAAAAATAATTGTATACTGTATAATATCATAATCTACCTGTAAAAAGTATTGTAGTATAATTCTTAGGGCAATGACTCCATCTCAATCAGGTTTTTCTGTCCAGTTTCCCTGGTCCTTTGAGCAAATGCTGAGATGGCCCCTTGCTTTGCTTCTGGACAGTAAATGTAACTTCCCTCTCTCCACCCAATATACATTGACTCGTCATACACAATTGTAATTGTATATGTGACTCAATAAATTATTATTATTATTAATTAGAGAAAGGTAAGCATTAAAAAGAGAGACATTTATACATTTAAAATGATCAAGAGTGAAGAAAGTTGGAGCATTTTAGCATTTACATTCCTTTTCATATTTTATACTCATTATTGTAATAAAATTGTTTGAAGTAAAATAAAATCCATATGATAAAGTTATTTGGTGACAATTTATTGCCTTTTAAGTACAATTTAAGAAATTGTTCTCCCTATTTCCCTCTTTTTATAACCTGAAATCTACCCTTTAGTAATGTCCTAGGATGAAACCTTGAAGGTGTAGCAATAGAAATTGGACTAATAGGGGAAAATGTCATTCCTAGGAGCAAACCATGTTTTCAAGGAGTCTGTGAGAAATTTTGGATTGTCATTTTCCCTACACTGCTATTGTCATTGTGTTTATTCAAGAAAAGAACACTCTGATATGAGCTGTTTCCGTGATTTTATGAGAGTGTGATAGATTTGAAGCATTTCTCTTTCATCAATTTCATAATAACCACTATTATTACACAAAAATTGAAATAGGCCTACACTCACTAGCACAGAATGTAAATAATTCAAGGCATACACTTTGTTCCTATAGATAATCTACAAGTAACAGTAGCCATGTTCATTCATGATTGCAATGGTTGTACCTAAGGACAGTGATTTGATGTTTCTAGGGAAGTGTCTAGATACATATGTATAGTATTCAATTGAATTCAGTTGGTTTCAGAATGTTATCTGGCCCTGCCACAAAGCACAGAAATCAAGAAAAAATATCAGCCTCCAGCAGAAACAATAAATAGGGCAGTTTTGTCTGTAGTTAAAAATGGTATGTGAATTCGTTGTTCAGCAACTGTAGAAAAGGGCGAATCCAAAAACTTTATTGTACAATATAAAAAAAAATGCACAGATAATGATTCACTCAAAATGAAAATTGATGAAGGTTGCAATGCAATATATGAGCCTGATATGGAGAACATTAACATTAAGCTCCCTCTCCCATCTGTGTTTGGTTGTGTTCAAAGGCAGCAAACAATAAATGTTTCACTGTTTTCTTAAGTTATAATCTTGGTTGAAGTCCTGTTTAAAAAGTGCTGTTGTTATGTCATATGAAGTTGATGTAGAGGAGAGAACATGAGCTCCAAAACTAGTCTAATTGGTTGTTCTAAGGGACAGCAAAAAGTTATTTTTTCCTTTACATGATATTTATTATAAACAAAGTGAGAGTTCCTTTTGTTCAACAAATATTATTGTGATATTCTCTCCATGAATAAAGAACATACACTTATTTAGTTGTAGATTTTCTTTTCACTTTCCCTACATTGTTCCCTACAGCACACTGTACACAAATTATCTCAAAAAGAACCAAATTAATGTTTTTAAAGAATATTATTATTAAACACATAAGCTCCGATGCAAAGCATTCCAAAAAGATGAACATCGACAGTTCCACATCCAAAACAAGAGAGAAAAAATTAAAACATGAAAAGTGGTCCTAGGTACAATGGTACAACAGTTTCCCCTACATAGTTGAATACTGTTCAACTATTATATAACATACTACATTATTAGAAAAAATTGTAAAGATATTTCACCTGCTTTCAGATTACTATAAATGACATTATATGTTTCTAACATAAGATGTTAATGTTTGTGTGACTATGTTTTAAATTTCAGGGGAAAAAAAAAGTTGAGTAAAGAACCAAAGAGCAACAGGTGTATAGTACATATTATCCAAAAACAGGAAACAAAGATCCAACTATACATGCTCATTTTCCTCTACTTAATTCGTTCTCAAAATCGTACACATAGAATAATAAATGAATTTCTTCTAAAGAGGCTCATCTGTAATGAATATTTTCTTCTTACATTTACTTAGTGAAAATAGCTCGTACTTCCTGCTACTATTTCTAACTGCTATTCCATATACTACTACATGGATCTACAGAAGTGTTTTGAGCCAGGAAATTTTTTTCTGCACAGAGACTCGAATTCAGGTCCTCCGAGTCTCACTATGAGTCTTACCTCTTTCACCAAGAACCTGTGAGACTTTCGAACGAGGACCAATGCTTAAAAATCTAATTGTCTCAATCCTATATTTCCAGAACGCAATTTTCTAAAATTAAGAGAGGCCATTGAAAACAAGACCTACACCATTCTTTTAAGCTTCCTTGTTTTATACATGGAAAAAATTTGAAGAAAAAAATACTACCAGATTTTGTGAAAATATTCTTTTTTATAATTTGCATTAATTTAAACCAGGAATTACATGAAAATATACTTGTTTTTTTAAAAACTTGTACATAACCTTTTTTAAAGAACTGATTTTGTCAAAGGAAAACAATTTCTAACTTCAATTTTGTGGTTTTGAAATGTTAACATTTTGCAAATTCCGAAAATACACAGTTTTTCAAAAAAAGGGACTAGAACCATATTTTTAATCATCTTTTGATATACAAGGGGAAAATTTAAAGAAAACATTTGGAGCGGTTTTTGACATAATTTATTTAAAATTGCATAAATTTCAAAAACAAATTCCACAAAAACTACTAGTTTTTCCAAAAGTTGTACATGACCTTTTTTCAAGAGCTGCTCTTTTAGAATGGACTTTGTCTAAGGCAAAAAACTGTATCTTCACTTTTATTGTTCTGAAATGTTAACTTTTTACAATTTTCAAAAAAATGCAGTTTTGCCAAAAATGGGATTAGCACTGTATTTTTTTCACTGTCCATGAATATATACAAGGAGAAAATTTAAGGACAAAATTTGGAGTGTTTTTTAAGAAATGGCATAATTTCAAACAAATTTCGCAAAAATTACTCGTTTAAAAAAAATTATACATGACCTTTTTTAAAGAGCTGAAGAGATTTACCTCGGTATCTAGAAGTACATTAGATTCTATTTTAAACATACTTTTATGTCAATGAACTTTCCCAAACAGAAAATATTAGTGTAGCAACCTTGATTACATTGAAGTCACAGGTGCCCATTATCCATATAGAGGTAAATGTATGTATGGTAAGGTCTGCAAATTGTAAATTACAAATCATATGAAGTTCACAAATATAATGAATCAACCAAATGGTACCTCTTTTGAATTTAAAAGCCCTCATTAGATGCAATATTTTGTTGGACAGTGTATTTGTCAAAAAGAAATGAATTAGACTTGACTGTAGAATAATTGCAAGTGTGGAGGATACCCTATTGCAGCTCTTTAAGGGTAAATTGAAACAAATTAATAATAATAGGTATATGTTGGACTGAATTTCACTTTTCTGTCTTTCCATAAATGGGCTGGGGAGCCATTTCAACTGAATATTTCAAACACAAAATTAATATTCAAGGCATCTAAAATATTCTTAGCACATAAAATAATTGTTTTGTGTTTTTCAATATTCATTAAAAAATAACGTCACTGCATTATTTCAAATTCAATTTACATAATTTCCAATAAAAGGTGTGTGACATAAATAAAACATCATAATACAAGGACATTTTATTGTTTTATTAGCTTAAAACTATTCCTTCTTGTAAAACACAGCAATTATCTTCTATTTCAGTTTTCAATGGCATACCCTCAACAGCAATTAATTCAGGACACTCTGATTTTTCTTCTTTAATCTTTTTCTCTTCTTCTTCTTCTGCTGCTAAATGGTCAGAGTCAGCTTTAATTTTTCTCTTCTTTGGCTTACAACATTTCTTTTCATATAGATTTCTCAATCTTTTGACATCACTGTTTGGGATTGTCCACTCTAGTTGAACAGTGTGAGATCTTTTGGTAGGGTCCTTTGTGGAATCATATTCAGGAATTGTTAAATTCAAAATTCCCATTAACTCTTCCATTACTTCATCCACATATGAATGAATTAGTAAATCTGCTTTACGGTCCTAAATGGAAATGAAAATAAATTAATTTCAGAAAAAGAATGAACATAAATGTCTAATACTAAAAATAATTCCTTATCAGTATATACAAGTGGAAACAACAAGTATATTAAGATAAATAGTGAGCTAACATATTGCATAGTGATTAGAACAAAATAACAAATTCAAGCAGATTAGTGTGGTTGCTTCATAAGTTTTTGTAGATGATTTTCTGTACTACCTCTTATTCTTATAGTAATGAGAAATAATAAGCCAGCAACAACCAAAACTGTTTTCCCCTTAAACCTCTAAAATTAAACTTGATTACAAACAAATTTAATACAAATGTTTAAAATTATCTGCTTTCACCAAAATGTTTATAAAACAATGATAAGCATTTCAAACTTAATTTAAAATGTTTTAGAAGATAGTTAGAATGTTTTTTTTACACTAAGAGAATATTTAGTCTGTGTGTGAGTGTCTGAGAGTGTGTGTGTATTTGAGAGAGAGAGAGAGAGAGAGAGAGAGAGAGAGAGTGTGTGTGTGAGAGAGAGAGTGTGTGTGAGAGAGAGAGTGAGTGTGTGAGAGAGAGAGTGAGTGTGTGAGAGTGAGTGTGAGTGTGTGAGAAAAAGTAAGTGTGCGAGAGTGAGTGAGTGTGAGTGTGTATGTCAATGTAATTTCTTAATATCAATAAGAAAGCAAATCATTAAGGTATTCCAGACATTCATTTCCAACACACAACTGCTTCTGAACTTCAGGAAATCTAAAACTATAATTAATGGTTTTCATTTGAAAACTCAAAATGAATAATGTAGAAATTAATTATTAACCATTACTACAACATTTTTCAAAATTAAGGAGCAGAACAAATGATAAAAGCAATTCAGGTAAGGTCTTTAATTTTTGGTTTGGAATTCCCCTATCCAAGGTTAAACAACAATATTCTAGTAATTTCAGTAATCTTAAAATTGAATTATTTAACAAGCACAAGAGAGAATAATACTTCTACACTTTTTTATTATTTACTGTTAGTACTCAATTATTTACATTTAATTTTTACTTTCCTGTATACTATATGTACGTACATATAGTATAGGGAAAGTTATGTAATGCTGCGCTGAAAAACAGCGGATTTTTGGCAGAAAAACTCTTATTACAGTACCCTGGTAAAGAAAAAAAGGATAAATCTAGTTGCTAAATTAAGAAAAAAAAATCTCCTCGCATGGTGCAGCCAGAATCCCTATTTTGTGGGTCCTTGATACCAAAAAAACAATTTAAAGCAAAACGTGTCTGTCCATCCGTCACTCCGTCTGAATAACGCTAGTACCTAAACCGTTTAGCCAATTTTCTCCAAAATTGATATTCCCCAATCGATCTGAATCGCAGCCCCTTGAATTTGAAACCGATATTTTGATTTCGGAGGGTACTTTACATGAAGCCCTCGGGACATTTCCACGTTTAAAAAAAATTGCAGCAACAATTTTGACTAAATTTTGTCGTTGGATAGTCAAAGTCATTTAACAGAATGGCGAAGGTTTTATGTTGGTTAAAAATTCTGCTTTGTTGAAAAGTGAAAAAAATTCAAAATATTTTCGACATCTTCCTACAAGTACAATTATGAAGATACAATTTTTGTTCTAATGAAATGTGTTTATAAAAAACAGGTCTTCAAATAAGATCATATTCAATTTTTCAAAAACATAAGTAGTTTTTTCAAACAATCGTGTTAAAAATAGACAATTTTTTATGTTCTTTAAACCATTTTTTCTTAAAAACTTGCACAACGCTTTTTATTAAATTGGGACGTGAGATAGAATAAAGGAAGCTTCAGAGAATGGTGCAGGTTTCATGTTCGTTAAAAAGCCTGATTTTGCAAAAATTTTAAAAACTTAAAAAAAAAAATTGGTGTCTTTCTATAACTACAATTGTGAAGACACTATTGTTTTTCTTAATAAAATATGCTCATTAAAAACAGATCTTTAAATAAGGTCATGTTGATTTTTTTGCAAATATGAGTAGTTATTCTGTAATTTCCTGACAAACTTAATAGCCCGCTCGGAATTGACTGCGCTTCGTTTTCGTCGTTTTCTTACAACTACAATTTAAAATACAATTTTTTCTGAATTAAATATATTATCAAAACTACATCTTCAAATAAGGTCATGCTTAATTTTTCCAAAATACGAGTAGTTTTTCTATAATTTTGTGACAAACATAATAGCCTGCTGTAAATTTACTGCGCTTCGGATAGCTGGATGCGTTGTAAATTAGAATTTGCAATTTTGTATATTATTTTTTTGTTTGTTTCTTACATTTGACCTTTCATTATACATATACACATTAATATTTTAGAAATTGTTTATTTTGAAATATTTGAAATAAAAAGTAAAAAAAAAAATTAATAGCTCTCAGAATAGCGACAATGCAGGGTCTGCAACAATGGAATTCACTTTGCGCTCACGAATATCTGTGACTTACGTGTCATTGTTGTGACCTGAGGGAGCTGTATGAAAAGGAGTTATTACTGTCTAATTTACATTGATATTTGCATGAAAATATTTAGTTTTTGCATCAAATGCTGTACCATTTGTAGTGAGTAGAGTATTTGTTGCATGGTTTTAAAATACTCTTCTCTAATCATGGCCCTATGGAATGCATTTCTATATTGTCTAGGCTTCTTTTTCCAATACAGGTTTACAAAACTTTTGTATTCTATTTTTGCGCAGTTGTAAAATTCACATAGTTCTGACAACACTGCGATGGAAACTGTGAGTTGTACGCTTCTTGGTTGAATTGGACGGTTTCAAATAATAGCTAAGATGTTAGTAGCGCATAAAGTGCAATATTTCAGTTCTATGTAGTGGTTTCCTCTAATAGTGGGAAAGTAAATGCTGTTGTATCACCACTAGTTATGAAATAATAGGCTGTTGACAAAATTCATCTAAATACAAGGCTGTTTTTCCATCAGCTTGGCCATTTCATACAAAATATGGATTATATAAAAATAAAATTGTTTACAATGGAACTTGACCCCAAAAAATTAGTACCACTGCAGTAACTGCACCCCAATTTTATATTAATTCTTTAGAGTAATGAATTAACAACCTTAGCATAGTTACATAGGAAAATGTCACCACAATATATGTTTAAAAAAAGTTAATACAAAAATGTTTTCAAGCATAAGAAGTCTACCTTGGTAGACTATTCATTATTAAAATCAAAATAAGAAACAAGTGAATCTAGTGTAGAGAACTGTAACAGTCTACAAGTTGTCCTGAGGCATTTAGTAGAGAAACATGTAACAGAAAGATAATGATTGTTACAAACAATACTGAAACAATTCATAAATATAAATATTACCGCATGGTTGTTTATTTTACATTTTCTTTCTATTTGAAACAATAACCTTTTCCTTTTTCTCTTTATATAGCCGATATTTATAAAGGTAAGATTAAAAAAAATAATTATTTATTTCATTTTATACATAACTATGTAAAGTTAAAATTAGAAGAAGAGAATGTCAAGAGGAACTCAAGAAAACGGGTGCAGATGGTACTTCTCCCCCATATGTAACATTTGCTTTTTTAATGTCGACTAAATAAATAAACTCAAGTTGGAAATTGATCTTAATTGCATCTAGATGTGTGTATTAAGTGTACTTGAGATATGAAATTAATGGAGAAAAGTCGTGAATCGAACATGAAAATATTTCTAAGCAAGGTTGTTTATTTTACATTCAATGATGTTTTGTGAGAACTGTTCATAACTGTGCTACATTTTCTTCATATGTATACTATTCTTTAAGGCAAATTAGACTTTTTCCTCCCCTTAAAAAAAAAAAAAAGATTTAAATGGCATGAATTAGTTTTTTTCTGTATGAAATAGTCCTTGTTTTTTTAATTTAATTTAGTTTCTTTTAGTAGATTTACAGCACACATTAGATCTATAATATAGGGTAGAATATTGAACCAAAACTGTCGATTGCAAGACCTATTTTGAAAACAATATTATTTTTGTAAAGATCCTTTGTTAGAAACAAACATCAAATCAATTAATTTCTGTAATTGTATGATAAATGTAGTGGAATTGGTTCATCAAATTCTTATAATTTATGAAAAAGAATTTTGGAGTAAGGCCAAACATAGATATGATTGAAAATATAATCTGTTGAAGACGAGGATTAAGAAACAACAGACATTGAATTGCAAATTCACTGAATCTATATATTTAAAACAGGACGTTAGTATGTATATAAATGCAAAACTCCAACACCATTGGACCGATCTCCATGAAAGTTGGCACTTTACGTGTTTTTGCAATGAGAAGGTTTATGTGATGTTAATTCTGTTGTAACTCCACTACATGGCGCTACATATTCACTACATATCCACTACATATTCACGTCAAATGCAACCTGCAACACACTCGGCAGCATGTTGAATCTATATCGTTAAATAATTCCTAAACAAGGCGTTCTAGAGCCTTAAAAACTAAAATTTTGAGGCCAAAGACCTCAAAGAAACGTTTATAACGCTGTACTCTACAAAATAAACTCTTCCTGAACATTCTATTACATTTTTGTCAGTACAGCATTTCCCGGTATTACCTCACCTGCTCAGAGAAGTGCAGAATCTGCAAGTGAATGTGAATGAGAGGGACAGAGAGTGGCAGAGACAGAGACACACAGAGACAGACAGGGACAGGGTAAGGGAGGGAGGGAGGGAGAGACAGTGAGAAACGGAGATGGGAGGGAAAAGAGAGAGATGAAGGGCAGAACAACGTCTGCCGGGTTTTCCTAGTAGATTATAAACAGATATATTTAATTGGTGATAAAGCCTATTCAAAAACATTACTTAAGTTCAAATGCCTACTTATTAAGTCTCCTTCCAACTAGCATAACAAGTTTAAGATGAAATGTTCTGAATTTGCAAAAGAGGTGATTTTTATCTTCCACCATTGAATAGCAATTTCCATTGAATGATTTTATTTAAATTCCTATATAATGTTAACATATTAACACCCATATGAAAGTATTTTTGAAACAAAATTAAAAGTATCTCTACAGTGGAGACTCAATAGCAAGATATTCCTTGAATTGTGGAAACTACAAATTACAAGTTCTCTATATGGAGCACTTGTATTTTTATTTCAAATTAATTTCTGTATATTACCCTCTTATTCCCCATTGTTTTAACTTTTTCTACATATGGGCAGCATAAATAGTAATAAACAAAAAAATTATTTAAAACTTTTACCAATTTCTTCCGTATTTTACCAAAACTGATGTCTAAGATGTAGGAATGGGTGCAAACCTTCAAATATCAAAATTTGTTAAGGAGATTATCTGTTAAGTAATTTCATCCTTTTGCATGTTGCATTTGCCTACAAAATTACACATTTGCACACAAATCCCTGCACCATCTATTACCCTGCGTATTCCAATTACAATAAAAATGTTTACACATGCTTTGATTTACATTCACAATAATTGCAAATCCTTAATTATTATTACAGATTACACAAAACCTGAAAGGTCATCATTTATTTTTTATGCGCTGCTACAAAAGAAAGGAAACTAAATTTCCTTGCAAACCTTACAACTGTCACAAGCTAATGTAAAACCCATATTTAAAAGTAATGACTTCACATGCTCTCATTTAAATTCAAATACATTCTCCTACCTTATGATTTTATGATAAATTAATGTAAAATAACATTTTATTAATGGAGTAAACAAGTTAAAGACCTGAAGCAAAAACAGAAGCTGAAGAAGCTAAACTTTTCATGCAAATAAAATTTACATCAAAATATAATACATTATTTTTAACAAAAAGATTACGTGAATAGGAAGAAAGTTTAAGAGAAATTATCAATTTAAAATTGGCCACAGTTGCGTACGTGAAAGTAAAACAGTCTTTTTCAATCTGGGTGTCATAAATTATTACATATATTTAACAACTAACTGGTGAACTAGGGGGGAAAAACGTTGTAGTTTAACTCTAAAATCGTGTGTTGTTTGTTTTGTTTTCTTCACTTCATATAAAATGCAAAAAATACTGGATTTTGTGTTTTTGTTTTCTTGATCTTAAGAACAGTGAATAAGTAACCTTTTAAGTGTGGGATTCATTCATTTAGAAGTCAGTGTTGCACAAACTTAAAGAGTGAATTGTGTCATCATGGGAAAAGTTTAGAAAATCCTCGAGCAAAGTGATAAAAAAATTTTGATTAATTATATCCAGTAGTTCCATTGAATATTTGATACAAACATTTTTATTTACACAAAGAAACTGCATGCAAGAAATATTATGAAACTTACATGTTTTGTGGGTTGCAGATTACAAATAACAAGTTTACCTCCATATTTTTTAGTACTTAATGGTAAATTTCCACTTGGAACAATCTGCATAGTTGTTCCTAAACATATACTTAGGTCAGCCACACTGAAGAAAAAAAAAGTTTTTTACACTACTGCAGGTTTATTTATAAATCATACTCTCATATATACATAGATAGATAGATAGATATTTGATAAATCAGTTTAATATATAATGCAGATAATATAATAAAGAAAATTACCATGAATGATAATCTGACATTTCAAGATCGCCTGCAGGCAAATTGTGCTCCCAATCAAGAATGGTATCATGAACACGGCCACGACAAGGACGACCATTTTTTTGGGTAGCAGAACATGGTTTATTCAGACACCGCTGTCCTACAGTGCTGACAGAGCCATTTCTCACAAATTGCCTATCACACTGTTTGCACTGTTCAGTAAACATATTACCATGCAGTTCTGCTAAATGACTTCGGGGAAGGCCAGAACGAAGATGTAATCCATCTATGTTCTGACTAACAACATACTGTACCTTTCCTGAAAGTGCATAAAATTCTTTATGGCTTACATAATTATTATGCATGAATAAAAAGAAATTTAAAACATTTGATTACAAAGTAGTGCACAAACCTATTTCAGCAAGTTTTAATATCGCCATATGAGTTTTGGTTGGAATAGCATCATCGAATGAAATGTTTGTTTGAGGTTTTAAACCCTTTGCTTCTAGAGTCCACACACCATTTGGACCTCTGAAAATAGAAAAGCCAAATGGATTTTTCAACACAAAGTACCTGTATAATTTGTAATGGTTGTTTTATCTATAAATACAGTGGAAATTCATGTTGCTTCATGAATACATACAAACTTTTTCCCATCCAAAACAAAGAAACAATATATCATTAATATTACAAATAAGTAGTTAATAATAAATATTTAATACCCAACTACCACATCATCCATAATTCCCCAAAACTTGTCAATTAATTATTAATTATTGAAATAAATAAGTATTGAGAAAATTAAGAACAGTATTTGTAAATACCTGAAATCTGGAATACCTGCTGAGGTACTTATTCCTGCCCCGGTATGCACAACAACATGTCTCGAGTTTTTTATCCATTCGGCCAATATTGACACTTTTCTTGACACTTCTGATTTTGCATCGAATTTCTGGAATACACGTTGCAACATTTTGCATTAACACTCTTTTCACTATGGTAAGTTACAATAATTGAAGATTAAGTAAATCTCACCTCTTCCAAACCTAGTTTTCCTTTATTTTCATAAGGGGATAGTCCATCCGCGTAATTGCACGACATTTTGAAACAGATTTCTTACGATTGAGTATTTTTAAGGAAAGTCCACGTTTCCTGGCCCGATCTGTACTCTTCAAAGTTTCACTACAAGTGACATGATTTGACACTTGTTTGACACTTTAACGACGCACGACTGCACGAGTATTACTCAGATATTATCTTCTGCACTGCATCACAACATCGACGTCGCAGCAAGCACCTGGCCACAACCGGCCAACAACAACCAACACGCTCGAGTACTCTTGATCTTGACCAGAGTTTGAGTTTATACCTTTCCGTATCACGTCAGAATTTGCTATCTCACAGTTCTCGTGCTAAAATTACGCCTGGCATAATACACCCATCCTATCAGGTTACTTTGCACATTTGTAACCCATCCACACTTTGCCCCCATTGTATTTACTGTTCTTTTAACAGTTTACTAAGAATTCGTAGCGACAAAAGAAATGAAAGCAAGCTGAAAATATGATTCATGTGTGAATACAACAATTTTTTTTTTGCTACGTTAACCAGAGGCGATTCCGAAAAGTGGAGGAGAAAGACAATTTCAATTTGGGATCTTATTCCATAAAAAGTATTGAAATAATAATAAAAACACCGCAAAATAAATGTGTATGTTGTAGTGGAACAGCACACTGCTTTGGATTTTACCCCATCTCCCCAGCTGCCATCTATTGGCACCTAGTAGACTTTTTACCCATATTTTCTCGATTTTTCAGCCCCATAATAGTAGAACTGAACTATGATTAAAAGAATATTGTAGAAGAGTTAAACAAGGACATAGGTGCAAATTTTCATTGAAAATTTTAAAGTCATTTTTCAGAAAATGTCGTTTGACTTTTTTTCGAAAATGCGCAATTTTGGTTTATTTTCACAGGATACTTTTTGAATTTTCGAGCAATTTCATTACATGTCATTTGAAGCAAAAAAAGCAATCAAAGTCATCAATCGCTCTTTTGAATCCATTGTATGCGGAGATTTTAACATTCTTTTTCTGGTCGAATCTTGCAAGAAAGAGCACTTAATTAGATAATTTAATTAATTCCTTCAGTTTAGATATTACAATAAAAGTAGATACACGGATCACAGTAAATTCAAATTCAGGCAATCGTTCAAATTATAATTAACAAACCACTACTCCAAATGAAATTAACCACGATGCACAAATTCTTACCATTACAAGAAATTCGAACAATGACACAATAAATAATACACGAATGAGTAGAGTTTTTACTAAAAGTAAAATAAAAATATTCATTGATTACTTGCCGCAGGAAGTCATGGGACGCGGTTTATAATACTATTGATGCAAACGATAAATATCATTCCTTTTTTCCAACGCTTTCATTTCAACACTTGCTTTCCTCTTCCAAAAAGAAAAGAAAATATTTCACGGAAAAGCAATTCTTGGATAACACCAAGAGTATATATGGATAACATAAAGGATTAGAACATCACGTAAAAACAAACGAATTCTTTCTTTCATTTCTTAGCATCATAACGTATCTCGAGATTTCCTCCTCTACATTAAAAAATACAAATCATTGTTAAGAAAAGTCATAAGGCAGGCTTAAATCATGAAACACGATCAGGAGATTTTGAACTAAAATAACAAAACAAAACCAATGTGGAATATAGTAAAAAGTACGATCCAATCAACTAGAAAATTTGTAGAGAATGTTTTAAAAAATAACGATAGAGGTGTGAACGATCCAGCAACAGTAGCTAATTAGTCTCTTTAACCAATACTTTTCGAGAATTGCTGCCGATCTCACTAAGGGTTTTCAGCCACAAAATTCAACATCTGACGTTTCCCTACAAATTTTAGATACAATATTCGTTTCAGAAACCTCTTCCTATGAAATTCTCAAACTAATCGGTAAATTAAAAAATAAATATTCGGCCTGTTTAGATGAATTTCTGGATTGTTTGTTAACGACTTGTGTGCTTGCCATTATACACCCGTTAACTTACATATTTGCATCCTTACGCACCGGACTTTTTTCCAGATACTTTAAAACAGCTAATATTAAGCCGCTCTTCAAAAAAGGCAACAAAAATGAAATTCAAAATTATCGGCCAATTTCTCTTTTGTCAGTTTTTTAAAAAATATTAGAGGCTTTTTTTTTATGTACGAATGGAAACCTTTCTCAGTAAACACGACGCGTTTTGAGATTGCCAACATGGATACCGAAAATCAAAATCTACGGAAACAGTCGTATTTTATTTTCTTAAAGATGTTGCCTCGTCATTGGATCAAAACGAAGCAACCATTGGAATAGTTTTAGATCTTTCAAAAGCTTTTGACGTCATTGATCAAAACATTTTACTTTCAAAATTACCTTCATATGAAATCCGTGGTATTGCTCTAGATTGGCTATGTTCGTACCTTAAACAACGATCTCAGAGAGTAGAAATACCTTACTGGAATGATGGAACTGTATGTACACACCTTTCCGGTTCTTTGCCAATTGCACGTGGAGTATTCTCTTTCTATTGTACGTAAACGATATGCCCTTGGCGATTCGAAACGGAAGAACAGTTCTCTTTGCGGATGATAAGAATATTCTTTGCCATAAAGAAACCGTAAATAGTACGATATCAGATGTTTCAAATTGGTTCCGTATTAACAAATTAATAGTAAATGAAATGAAAAATGTTTCAATGCAGTTTTCAATTTCAAGTAAACTATTCTGTACTCCATTGAAAATGAGCGGTGTGCCATTGACTGATGTTAAGGTAACAAACTTTTTAGGTCTATCAATTCAGCCAAACCTCAAATGGAATATCCACTTAAATGAACTGAACACAAAATTAAGTTCATTATGCTACGTTCAGAATTCTTTCAAATTCAGTCAGCCTTCATTCTGTTCGTTGTGTATATTTTGAGAGTGTTCATTCCCGCCTGAGATATGGCATAATATTCTGAGGAAACACATCTTATAGCTCCCAGACTTTTAGATTACAAAAAAGAATTGTAAGCAAATCCCACCCACGTGATTCTTGTAAGTCTCTCTTTATTAATCTAGGAATTTTACCATTACCTTGTTTCCTGATTTACGAATCAGTAGATTTTGTCAAAAATGACTTACTTAAGGGCAGGAATATATTTTCAGCAAACGCCAATGTCTATAAGTATAAACACATGACTTAATAGTCATATTCATCAGGTGGCAGTATCAACAGCTCACTACAAAAAATTCACATACAATTCATGTACATTATTCTAGAACACTTTGCCAGATGACATTAAACGATCAAATTCGATAGAAAATTTTAAGTCCCAAGTAAAATCTTTTCTGCTGTACAATTGTTTCTATACAATTCGAGACTATACCGAATATCAAAAGGAAAATAACAATAATTTTAATGTAATTATTTACCATTTGGACTGTATAATTCTAAAGAACCTATAACAAGTATTGTACTACAGCTTCTGGGTCGATGACCCCCATCTCGATCAGGTTTTTCGTCGTTTCCCTGATCCTTTGAGCAAATGCTGAGATGGCTCTTTGTTTTGCTTCTGGACATAAAAGTAACTTCATTATTTGTGCACGTCTTCTGAATTTCAGTGGGAAATATAGTTATTCAAATTATCGTTTTCCATATTGTCGCGGCACAAAGTATTATTCTTTCATGAAGAACATGATGAGGGTTAAAAGCACAAATTTACAGCTAATTTACCTTTGAAAATAGATTTTATTATAAAAGAGCGAATATTTTGTCAACAAAACTTGAAGAAAAAAACGCTATTTTTTTCTGTATTCAAAATTTGACTAGAATATGACTTAGGATAGAGATCACAGAATTATGAAAACGTGCACAGAATTCACTTCTCATAGCTCGTCACACACAGCTTTTAACTGTTTTTGACGTAAATAAATAAAAAAATAAAAAAAGCGCCTGTAAAAATCCAATAACGTACAAAAACATACGTAATGTAAATACTAACAACGTGAAAGATACTTGAAACTAGTGGTGCCACAAATAGCGTAGACTTTCCCGTATTCGTTTTCTATTTCCTTTGGTCTCGGTTAGCTATTCAGACATGCCACATACTCTTGCCAGCTGCCATCTATCGCCACCCAAAGTACATTTTTTGGCATATTCTTAATTTACCGGTTGAAATGCTAACATATGGACATATAAGTGACCTTTCTTTCAGTTAATATATAAATGTTCTATGTACCTCGCAACACAGACAAAAATAATGATTATCAAGTAGGTTTGAATAATTTCTAAAAGTCTAATTTGTAAACACAAACTCTCCTAAAAAAACATCTTTATCTTATCACTGCCACCATCTCATAGTTCATCAACATTGTAGTTTGCAAATATCCCTTGCGGCATTGTTGCGCGAATTTCAATAAAACTTTGCGGATTGCTTGCGAAATACATCATACATTGAGAATAAAATTGTAAATTGTAAATTTAATAAATATTTTTTGTAAATTATAAAATACTATTTTTGTTCGATGTATTAATCTCGTCGAATCCTATTTGTTATATAATCATCCGAAATGTAAAGAATTACATTTAGCGACTAATTTTGACGCCCAATTACTCCATGAATACGTATATTTTGGAAAAATTCAACATTACTTTATTTGAAGATCTGTTGTTATGAGTAAATTTCATTAAGAAAACCAAGTACATACCTTCCACTCTTACGGCGGAGATTCTGATATATAAAATCACTCTTCTCGAATCTATACCAATGCACTGGACAAATTTCAATGCGACCAACTGAACTGTCCTTAGGTTTTCAAAATGAATACTAACTCTAGAAGACGACTATTGGCGAATAGAATTCGATACGATTAATATATTAAATAAATATAGTAATTTATAAAAAAAATGTTAAATTTACTTCATTCTTTCATTTTCTAGGCAGGGGGATTACATCTTATTGGCGGAATACCAACATTCCAAATTGGCAACATTGACATCAAAATAAGCACTAATTACATAGAAATTATTAGATTTATCATTAATTATTTATCATATTATCATTAATTATTAATCATCACAACTAATTATAAATTACTATTTTTGTTCAATACTGCACAGTTTGCTTCCACATATCATTGAGAAACCAGCTTCCGCCCAAAGTACATTTTTTTGACATTTACTTAATATTCTGGTTTCCTAATAGTAAAACGGAAATAGATTTAAGAATATTAAAGAACAATAAAACCTCCCAAGAATGGGATTTAAAAAAAAATTGGAGCCGTTTTTAAGAAATGGCGTTTAAGCGCTACTGTAAATGCAAACTTTGTAGCTCTTTCTCACAAAAAATATTTTACGAAAGAAGAGTTTTCGAAAAACATCATTAGAACTCTTTTGAAGTACGGTACATCAACTCACAAATACAATAGGGTATACTACATGCTGGAAATGTGCATATTAACGGTGTATTAGATCTTTTTAAAAAAAATACATTTGTGTAATTTTTAAAAAAAAAACTAAAATATATCCCAAAATGAACTTTACGTCGTATTAAAGAATGCAATTAACACTATACGTTCGAAAAGTTTAGAGAAAAACTTTGGAGCTATTTATGAGAAAATGGCGTTGAGAGTTTCTGAAAATTCGGGATTCTCAGCTAGTTTTCACTGAAAACGGATGAGTTTTCCGGAAACTTTACTTAACATTATTCAAAGCACGTGTACTCATTAATATAATAATGTGAACAAATCACCGCGAAATAGTAACACGAGAGACATGTCAAAAAAAATAATTTTTGTAATTTTTGAAAAAACAACAACAAAGAATAGAGCAATATGGTGTTTCTGTCATCTCATAGAGTACATTTAGTACCATCCCTACTAATAGTTTAAAGAAAAAAAATTGGAGCAGTTTTTGAGAAAGTCTTGTTTTTGTAATTTTTAAAATTGCACATATTGCACGCAATATTGCGCGAAATCTACTAAAATTATCAAAAAAAACACATTATGAAGAACAAATTTTATTTGAAGGAAAAATCTCTATCTGCAATTTTGTAGTTGGAGGAAGCCGCCGAATAAAATTCAAACCTTTGCAATTTTGGAAAATCCTTTGATATTAAACTCAAGGTGTCGGTTCGTTAAGATATTCAATATGCAAACATCGTTTGAGTAACATTCCCATGTACCGAAGTGAAGTCTAAGCCTACTAAATTGTTTCCAATGGTAACAAATTGTATTTAGTACTCAAAGGTGAAAATATTAGTTTATTTTTTGGCTCGGAATTGCTTTTCTTGAGGTACGTAAGAACGCTGAAAATAATCCAATACTTTTTAATACACAAATAATTTTTCAATTTTCGAACCCCAGCAAGCTGGCACCCTGAACTCTCCAAACCCCCCTCTTTTCCTCATAACAAATCAAGGAAATTCAAATAATATTGCAAAGAGTAGGGTTGTACTTGCTCGATCGGTAGTTACGCACTACTTTGCTTTGCTTTGCTTTCTGAAGAGTAAAAACCTTTTCTATTATGTTTGTGACTATCAAGGAAAGCGAAAAGTTAACTCTCAAGGAGGAGTCAATAATTTGTTCAAAGTTGTTTTTAAAGAAGTATGAATTGTTCCGAGAACATCTCTCTATAATGCTGAATAAACTTTCATTGAAAAGTTGTTTCCAACATCAATTGTATTGTTATTTTTGTTTGATATTCTGCAAAAACATTAGAAGTTACATTTATACATTAAAAAATAAACATGTTTCATTAACAATTTTTCTTCTTTATTGAAAGGATAAACAAATGGATAGGGAAAGGGTGGGTTTTAACATGCGAGAATTCTTGCGCGGGTACTCTTGTCGTTTCCTGTAATATTTCAGTAGTATACCTTTCCGTTGCGGCCCTCACAGGCAACCAATCTTTATAAATGAGGTCTCTAAAGAAGGAGAATTTCACGGAGACTTGACGAATAGCACTTTGACTTTAAAAATATGAAGGATTTGTTAAACAAAACGCTAAATATTCAAATATTCAAATTAAATGCAACCCGCAAAACTTGCCAAAGTTTTCGTCGAATAACTCCTAAACAAAGCATTTTAGGGCCTTAAAAACTAAAATTTTGAGGCCGTAGGCCGTAGGCCTCAAAGAAACGTTTCTCACACCATGATCTATAAGACGAGACATTTTATGATATTCAATTAAATTTTCGGTTCCGCGCTTCAATACTATTAATGCCACGTCAATATTTCAGCCCTTGGTGCTGGTAGCCATTTTTGTGACAACACGCTTAGAAGGCTGAGATTCCTCAATCTTATATTTACGCTTTCTGTATACACCGTGGTTTGTGCAATCTGATTAAGTTTATGGGCACAATCTTTAATTCAAGATTTGCTCTCCATCAACAACTAGAAGTACTATTATAGTTGCTTGGTACCTATGAAGATGTGTCTTATGCGTGTAGTGAAACTATTCATTTAATGTTTTGCCGAGGACTGTAAGTGATGTGTGCTTAATTGTGGAGGGATGTGGTTGTATAGTGGAGAGTGAAGACTGTGTTGTGTTTTACCTGTACCAATATTTTCGTTATCATTCGAAGAAATTTTCAAGTCAGCGGGTTCAGACACGTAGCTTTCTCAAAAGTAAAAAGCTAATATTTGTGTGACTATCACGAAAAGCTAAAAACTGACAAAGAATATTGAATAATTGCTTCAAATATCTTTAAGGAAGTGTTGAGAATTGTTCCAAGAAAATTCTCCATGATATTGAATAAATATTTATTGAAAATTTCTTTTAAACATAAATTGCACTGTTTTTTTAATTTTTATTTGTTATTGTGTTAGTACATTGCAAGTTACCGTTATAGATTTTTAAACAAATAAACTCGTTTCGTTGACTACTTTTCATCTTGGAAAGGAAATAGAAGGATAGGGATGAGTGTGGGGTCTAACATGCGAGAGTTCTCGCACGGGTACGCGGAGGTGGTGGGGGGAAACGTGTGCTATGGCACAACAGAAAGAACGAACTTTTTAAAGTAGCTAAAGTAAAATAGCTTGAAACAAATGAAAAACAAAAATCAAAACGCGCTATCCTACAAAACTACGTGAATTAATTTAAAAAAACTAATTTTAAAATTATAGAAAGAATAGCGCAAGTCACTCGACAACTGCCAACGATCGCAGTCCAAACGCACGATTTAAATGTTGGCGGTATTTGGAAGTATGTAAATCAACGCCCAGCTGCAAACTCATATGTAAATAATACACCGTTTGATATTAAACTCAAGGTGTCGGTTCGTTAAGATATTCAATATGCAAACATTTTTTGAGCATCATTCCCATGTACCGAAGTGAAGTCAAAGTCTACTATTTTTTTCTATTGTTAACAAATGGTATTTAGTATTCAAAGGTAAAACTATTTGTTTATTTTTTGGCTCGGAATTGCTTTTCTTGAGGTACGTAAGAACGCAGAAAATAATCCAATACGTTTTAGTATACAAATAATTTTTTAATTTTCGAACCCCAGCAAGCTGGCACCCCGACTCTCCAAAACCCCCTCTGTTCCTCATAACAAATGAAGGAAAGTTAAATAATATTGCTTAGAGTAGGGTTGTACTTTTCGCACTACTTTACTTGGCTTTCTGCAGAGTAAAAACCTTTTCTATTATTTTTGTGACTATCAAGGAAAGCGAAAAACTAACTCTCAAGGAAGATTGAATAATTCTTTAAATGTTGTTTTTAAAGAAGTATGAATTGTTCCAAGAACATCTTTTTATAATGCTGAATAAACCTTAATTGAAAATTTGTTTCCAACATCAATTGCATTGTTATTTTGTTTGATATTCTGTAAGTACATTAGTTCCTCTCCTTCCCTCTTCTTCTTTATGGAAAGGATAGACAAATGGGTAGGGAAAGGGTGGGGGTTAAGATGAAACAGTTCTCGCACGGGTACGCTAGTTTTTACTCTATTCTTACAAGAAATTTAAAGTAAAGATTTAGAGCCGTTTTTTGAGAATATTTCGAAAAACTCCGGGAGGCTACATGTACCCCCAAAAATTAATGAATGTTTTTAAAACCTGAGAGCTTCGACTCAGGCCAGATTGACAGGAGTTTCTTCAATTTGGAAAAAATCGTATGCGTAGTTGAGGCGTTAGTGTTGTTCACATACACCAGACAGACGGACGGACGGACGTTTTGCTTTAAATTGGTTTTTCAGTGTCAAAGACTTACAAAATGTTTTATTTATTTGTTTATTTATTTGGACAAAAACAGTAAAAACTGTATATGAGTGTGGGGAAAGAGATTATGTACGCACATTTTCTTGAGGCCCAGATTAAAAAACAAAATAAAAAAAGCAACATTTGAAAAACTAGAAACGAGAATTTAGGAAATAATTATTATTTTAGAAAAAGAAAAATTTGAAAATGTTTGTTCCCGAGTTATAGAAAATCAATTTCAACGGTAAATGAATTGCTGATTTGATTTTTCTGCATTGCTAACAAAATAGTAATGAACATCAGTTCTACTCCTACCACTACAAGCAAAAGAAGTGCTCAACAATACGTGCGCACCGTGAAGCTACATTTAAGTCCAGAAGCCACACTATCTCAGCTCTTTGCTCATTGGATCAGGGAAACTGGACAAAAACCTGATCGAGATGGGGGTCATTGTCCTGGTCATTGACCCCATTCTGGCTACACTACGTGTTAGAGGATTATTTTCTTAATTTAGCAATCGGATTTAATCACTTATACTTCCCCGTTTACGTACGTATATACAAAGTAATATACGTAAACTTCGGTTTTACTTCCTAGGCCCACGGGGCTGTGTCATCAAAATGGAATATCTCATGGTATTTCGCGTCATTTTCCGTTGTGCCGCCAGGAATTGCATTATCGCTAGTACTGCTCGATACAGTCGCGATCAGGCGACTCCTAGCGGCACAACCGAGAACGACGCGAAATACCGTGATATATTCCATTTTATTGTCACACTTCCGTGCGCCAAAACTTCATTGAAAGTAATCTGAAGCACTTTAACTCACAAATATGAGTGTTTACAAACTTGTGGAAATGTGCTTGTTAGCGGTGTGAGAGATGATTAAAAAGAACTACATTTGTGTAATTTTTTAAAAACCAAAAATATACTCCTAAATGAACTTTACGGCGTACTAAAGAGTGCAATTTGCAGTATCCGTTTGAAAAGTTTGAAGGAAACATTTTGAGCGATTTATGAGAAAATGGCGTTTGAGCGTTTCTGAAAATGCGGAAATTTGGGCTAGTTTTCACAGAAAACGTTTGAGTTTTCGAGAAACTTTACTTGACATTATTTTGAGCACATGTTCTCAATAATATAATAATGTCAACAAATCGACGCGAATATAAATGTTAATGACGTGAGAAACAAGTCAAGAAAAATACATTTTGCAATATTCGAAAAAACAAAATGATAGAGCAGTATGTCATTTATGTCATCTCATAAAGTACATTTAGCACTATCCCTACAAAAAGGTTAAAGAAAGAATTTGGAGCCGTTTTTGAGACAAGCTTGGTTTTATATTTTTTTATTTTCCCGTATACGTACGTATACTAGGAGTGATGTACGTAGTATAGGGTAAGTCATGTAATGCTGCGCGAAAAACGGCCAATTTTCGGCGGAATAAAATTCATTGCCGGGCCGTGAAAACGAATAAGTGGATAAAACCAGTTGCTAAATTAAGAAAAAAAATCCCCTAACACGTGGTGTAGCCAGAAACTCTGTTTTGTGGGTCCTTGATACCGAAAAACCAATTGAAACAAAACGTCCGTCTGTCCGTCCGTCTGTGAACACAGCTAGCGCGTAAACCATACGTGAGCCATTCCACGTCAAATCGCACAAGAGTTGACACGACTTTTTTAAAAAGTATGATATTTTTTTCTTAAATCTGGACATCAAAAAAAGAGACACGTATTTTTTTATTTGCCTGAAAATTGATTATTTGTGTAGCTATGCCTATATTAAATTTTGGAATTTACAGGTACTTCACAAAATAAGATCAATTGTTGCTCCGAATGGACTGACTATAACAATTTCTGGTTTGTTTCATTTAATACTTTGAAATATGTATTTTATTCCTCTGAAAAAAAATGTTTCAAAAAAATATTTTTTCTTTTTAAAAAATGTATTTTTTTCAAAAATGTAAAATTTCTATATAAACTCGATGAGATAAAAATTTGAAAAAAAATAGGCGTGTTCCTTGTTCAATTTTCTATGAAATACAACAAGAAAAAAGTGGGCACTCCACATATACAGTTCTGAAAAAATCAATTGTAAGTATGAGGGCGCCCTGTGCCTCTGCCCATGCACTAACGAATTGTGTTCGCTCTGTCTTTGATGCAAGTGCTGAAGAACTAAAAATAGAATGACCGCCTGCCTGATTAGGGTTTCAAGAGATATTAGTATTTTAGATGTTCATTCTGCCCCCCAAATGTTTGACATTGTGTCATACATGTTTTTGTGGGTAACATCGTGGGTGACTTGCAGATCATCTATGTTCTTATGGGTGAGAGCGAAACGAATTGAAATACGAGCCATTCCACGTCAAATCGCTCAAGAATTTACACGACTATTTTTTAAATGTATGCAATTAAAAAATAAATGACACGAATATATGGCATTCATTCTGACCATCAAAAAAAGAGGCACGTGATTTTTTATGTACCTGATAATTGATTATTTTTGTAGTTATGTCTATATTAAATTTTGAAATTTACGCTTATTTTCCAAAATATAATTGATTGATGCTCCGAATGTTCTTAACATAAAAATTCCTGGTTTGTTTCGTTTAATACTTTGATATGTGTATTTTATTTCTCCGTAAATTACTTTCTCAAAAAATAAATATTTCATTAAATAACTGGATTTTTTTTAAAAAATGAATATTTCTATACGAACTCTCTCAGATAAAAATTTGAAAAAAATATAGGCGTATTTCTTGTTCAATTTTCTACAAAACACAAGAAAAAAGTACGCACTCTACGCGTATAGATAAACAAATTTATTGTAAGTATGCGGGAGCGTGGTTCCTGCCCCTGCACTGACGAATTGTGTTCGATCAGTCTTTGATACAAGTGCCGACAAAAAATAAAAATTATGGCCATCTTCCTGATTAGTGTTTCAAGAAACAATAGTAACTCACATGTTTACTCTTTCTCCAGAAGGGATGGGTGACACCAAAACGAATTCTACTACTGCTTTTCTTCGTGTCAGCGAAACGAATTTTACGGCATCCCTTTGCGTTCTAGGGATGGGGTGCCCTCCTGACCTTGCTCGTGAAATACAATCAACCTCTTGTCAAGGGACATGAGTAAAATTTTCTCAACATCAGTCACAATACGCACCTTATGAAGACAAGAGTTCTAGTGTTTGTTCTGTGAATCGTGTGTACACTGTGCAACATGAGTAGCGATCACCGTATGAGATGTGACAGATGTTTCAATCCATTTAATCTTTCTGATCACGGTTTTTAGAAAAGAAAATCTCCAAGACACGTAACCACAATTTTCTGGTGAATTTACAGGAGTCATTAGATTGGCAAATTTATGATTTATTTTGGAAGGGAATCGGCTTCCAAAACAGCCTTTTGTTAGGGAAGAGAGCGTCGAGATCAGTGGCTCTCGTGACATTAACAAAAGTAGCGGAACGTCCAGTGAATACAGTGAAAAGAGTGGAAAACAAAGGAAATAACAATTTAAGCTCTTCAGATAGGTCGTTAAGTGTCTGCGAAATTAATAAAGAGAAGATAAACAAGAGTTTAATTTCAATAGGAAAAACCCCCGCCAAGAAAAGAATATTGGAACAAAAACGGTAGCCCCATGAGTGACTTCAAAAAGTACAAAGAGCCAACATAGATAATTTTTTTCACATTGAAGATCCTTCGACGTTCGTCGAAAAATCAGACAAAGATACGATTTAGAAACTTATCGATTCCTTTCACTCAACAGATGGCATGACGTTCAATATTACAATTTTGACAATTTTTGAAAGTTGGACTTACAATAAAATTAAACTACATTTTTCTGCAACCGAACGCATGATAAAAGTGTCTAAAAAGTTGGCTGAAGAAAATGGAATTTTGTCCAGACCTGAGGTAAATTAGGTAAGGCATTAAAACTGTGCATTGCGACGAAAGTTCAGGAATTCTATGGTAAGCGATTGTATTTAAAGTTAGTTGTGAGGGACCAGAAAATTTCAAAAATGGCAATCTAAACATGAGTCAAGAATCCGTCATTTATTTATTTATAAATATATTAATATTATTTATATGTATTAATATACATACATATTATTATTTATAAATTCAATCGTGAAGTTTCATCATCTCAAATTACTGCTCCATTCAAAGAAACCGACGGCCAGTAACGCAAGAAACGCGTCTATTGCAGCAATCTATTATACGCTCTTTCGTAAAATATTAATATCTTTTAAAGTTACTGGGATCCCACTTTGATTTTTTCTGGAGATATCATCAATACTCTAGTGCGTTTATAAATATTTTTTAAAAATTATTAGCTCATCGAGTTTACAAAAATATTTAATTTTCAAAATTTCAATTTTTTAAAAAAATTGAAAATTCAGGAAATTAAATATTTTGCAAAATTTTAAAAATTAAACATGTTTTTAAGTTTCGAATGGAATTTGAACGGAATTTCTATAATTAGTGTATTCAAGTATGTGATATTTTTAAGTTAGTGATGCGCGTCATTTTAGCAAATTTCATTACACAATATTTCCGAAAATAATAGAGTTAGAAAAAAATAAAAATACACGTGTTAACTTATTTGATCCATATATCAAATAGAAAAAATTAGAAAAAATTAAAAATATGAAAGTCAAATTTTGGTCTTTTTGTGCGATTTGACGTGGAATGGCTCACGTACGATTTCTTCCAAAATGGATATACCCCGGTCGATCTGTTTCTAGTCAAAGCTTTGATATTTTGAAAAAGATTCTTCAAAATTTGGTGGTACTTTACATGTAACCCCCGGACATTTTCAAAATTTTCTCAAAAACGGCTCCAAATTTTTTCTTTAAATTTCTTGTGTGAATAGAGTAAAATACACTTATTAACATGACATAGGTCCGATTTTCACGGATAACTTTGAATTTTCGAAAATTGTGAAAGTTTGAATTTTTTCGGCGTCTTTCTCCAACTACAAAATTGAAGATAGAGATATTTCCTTCAAATAAAATGTGCTCTCCAAAGTGAGTTCTTTGTTTAAGATCACGTACATTTTTCTGAAAATTTTGGTAGTTTTCGCGCAATATTGCGTGCAATATATGCAATTTCAAAAAATTAAAAAAACAAGATTTTCTCAAAAACGGCTCCAAATTTTTTTATTAAACTTTTGGTAGGTATAGTGCCTAAAGTATTTTATGAGATAACAAAAACGCCATATTGCTCTATTATTTTGTTTTTTCAAAAATTGGAAAAATGTATTTTTTTAACTTGTCTCTCACGTCGTTAATATTTACATTAGCGGCAATTTTTTCACATAATTATATTTACGAGAATATGTGTTTTAAATAATGTCAAGTAAAGTTTCTCGAAAACACAACCGTTTTCTGTGAAAAGTAGCTCAAAATTCCGCATTTTCAGAAACGTTCAAACGCTATTTTTTCATATATGGCTGCAAATTTTCTCTTCAAACTTTTGTAACGGATAGTCCTAATTACACTCTTTAATATGACTTAAAGTTTATTTTGAGTTATTATTTTTTTTCAAATATTATATAAATGTAATTGTTTTGAAAGATCTCTCACGTCTTCAATATGCACATTACCAGCAATTTGGAAAAATTATTATATTTGTGAGTGTAAGTGCTTCAAATGACCTCAAATAAAGTATTTTGAAAACTCAAAATTTTTTTGTGGAAATGAGCTTCAAATTTCGCAGTTTTAGTAGCGCTAAAATGCTTTTTTCTTTAAAACGGCATATAATTTTGAAAAGAAAATTGTCATTTAGGACTAGATTTTTGTGTTCTTTAATATTCTAAAATTAATATTTCATTTCTAGGAAACCGAAAAATTAAGAAAATGGCAAAAAAAGTACTTCTGCGGTGATAGATGGCAGCTGGCAAGAAAGAGTATGTGGCAATTCCGAATAGCATGCGATGACCCAAGGAAAAAGAAAACTAATACGGGAAAGTATATGCCATTGTGTAGCACCACTAGTTTAAATTGCTCATATTGCACGCAATATTGCACGAAAACTACTAAAATTTTCGATGCACATGACCTTAATGAAAGAACTTACTATAGAGAAGAAATTTTATTTGAAGGAAAAATCTCTATTTACAATTTTGTGGTTGTAGGAAGACACCGAAAAAAATTCAAACTTTTACAATTTTCAAAAATTCAGGGTTAGCCGTGAAATTGAGACCTATACCTCTTTTATAAATGTATTTTACTTCATTCCGACAAGAAATTTAAAGAAAAAATTGTAGGCGTTTTTGAGAAAATTTTGAAAATGCCCGGGAGGCTTCATGTAAAGTACCCCGAAATAATACAGAATCTTTTTCAAAATCTCAAAGTTTCGACTCAAGCCAGATTGACAGGGGTTTCTTCAATTTGAAAAAAAAATCCTACGTATGGTTTACGCGCTAGTAGTGTTCATAGACGGACGGACGGAGAGAAGGACGGACAGACGGATAGACGGACAGACGGACGTTTTGCTTTGAATTGGTTTTTCGGTATCAAAGACTTACAAAACAGGGATTCTGTCTACACCACGTGTTAGGGAACTTTTTTTCTTAATTTAGAAACTGGATTTATCCACCTTTTCGTTAGCAGGACCCGGCAATTATTTTTTTTCTTCCGAAAATTCGCCATTTTTCGCGCAGCATTACATAACTTTCCCTATACTATTATATTACTCCGTATATACGCACGTATGCGGGAAAGTAAAAACCGAAGTATAGTGTAAGGAAAGTTATGTAAAGCTGCGGAATAAACGGCGGATTTTCGGCAGAAAAAAATTCATCGCCGGGTCCTGCTGACGAAAACGTAGATAAGTTCAGTTGCTAAATTAAGTGAAAAAAAATCCCCTAATAGGTGGTGTAGCCAGAATACCTGTTTTGTTTGGCCTTGATACCGAAAAACCAATTGAAACAAAACGTCCGTCCGTCCGTCGGTGAACACTACTAATGCTTAAACCATAGGTAGGATTTGTTTTTCAAATTGTAGGAACCTCTGTCGATCTGGCTCGAGTTGAAGCTTTGAGATTTTGAAAAAGATACTATACAATTTGCTTGGTAGTTTACATATGGTAGTAATGTTAATGTAAAGTAATGTTTAATCACAGCTGATGTAATAAAGTGCGACGAGCTGCTCAGCTCGCGCGCCGACCCAGATCCAGGATCCCCTCCTGCCACGCCAAATTAGGAACCCTTCCAATTCGTCACAGCCCCGACGGAAGGCGCGCGAATTACATCCCCTGACCTAAAGGCATTTCGATACACGACAAACAAGTGTGCATTTATAGATTCCCAGAGAAATCTGGGTTACTTTTATATACTTTCCAATAACATGTAAACAGGTCAAAAGTATACATACGAAAATTGAGGAGCTCTCTCCAGCATTGTTATTGGGAACGTTGTTCATGTTCGTCGTCAGGATTCTAGAAATTTGGTGTACTGTTCTTCGAGAATAAATTATCCTTTTTAAAAACTGGAATTTTGATGTCAAGAACTTAATTCGCGCGCCAGCGCCTGCGTCTCGCCTTCACCCCCGTCCTAAAATAGCAATTACAGACAGTGACGAACTGCCTCCAGGGATCACCCCGGGCAAGTCGCCCCGCCGGACGGTCCAGCACTGTTAGTAAAAGCACCGGAATTATTGAATTAAGAGGCCCTCAGATTCCGCGTAGGGAAATCCCCCAAGACATCATAAAGTCGTCACCAGGGTGGCTGGGTGGTCTTGCTTTGTCCGTCTCTGAGGCACTGGCAAAATATCACAAATAGCAATGACACCAATGATGTGCCCAGAAAATGACATCGCCCTAAGAAGTGCCCTATTAGCTTCCGACTTGAGTCGAATCTTCTAGAACTCCAAATTTCGTCCAATCACGTTAGAAATTACAATCACGTGTTGGGGCAATGCAATCATGCAGGAAAAGAGTGTGGATGTGTAGTAGAGGCTTGCGAGAGAAGCGGATTTTGGCTGAACAGAAATTTTTGGCGAACAGAGAACATCTTCAGACAGAACAGAGAAAATATTCGGAGAGAGCAGTTCTAAATTTTGACTTATAAAATTCTCGTCGCGAAGTGGTTGACAATGACAGCCAGTGTCGGCCGACTAACTCCGTACCGGTCGTCCGAACATCACACATGAGAATTTATTCCATTCGGCGGACCAGCCGAGATCCATAGGGATCTAATCAATCAGCCGACCTATCGTGGCTGCATTGATACGGGTATAGTGGCGTCTGACGGCTTTAATCCGCTATCCACCGCCCGTGGCTCTTCTCAACAACTTCCGATCGGCGAGAGGCGGATTCCCGTGTACGCGAGCTGTGGGTCCTACGATGCCCGGTCCTGACAGCGACATCCCGGACGGCGGCGCCTGACTGTTATCCTGCCTGTGACAGCGCCAGTCGGAACGACAACAGGTGTGCAATTCGTCGACTCGAGGTACGGATCCACCACTTGCCTATTTCATTTGTACCAGTAACGTTAAAGACAATTTCAAGAAAAAAATCTCGAGCAAGTGTCAAATTGGGTTAAAATAAAAAATAGGTAGTTTGAGAAACAAGAAAAGGTTAAATTGTATTTTAAAGTAACAATAAACGTGTTTTCACCCTTCAAGCGAATAACACATTGAAGGAAATAGAAAACTTGTATCTGTCAATCCTGTGCATGCCCTCATTGTAATAGAGTACTCACCCCTGAGACGCTCATAAGCTGGTGCCGGATGTCAGGTAAGTGCCCGTGTGGCGCCCATTAACTTATAAATTTAACGAGCGCACCTGTCATCCGAATACCGACACACTTCGGTATGACGGTGCTCCCCCCCCCCCTTGTGTATGAGCGTGGGTTCATCACACTAGTTTTCATTGGAGAAGTCTGTTTTCTTATTAGGTATTGAGTTCCGACCTCTTTTTCTCTGACTTGTTTTCCCCATCTAATGGCAGGGGTGTTTCTGTAAATTGAGCAGCGAGGGATGGTGTGGCATAACTTTCTCCGAAAAGAACTCTCTCAAAGGGAAATTCCTTTCTCCGATAATCAATTGACAGCAGTAGAGTCATTCTACCACTGCAGGTAAGCTTTTCCAAACAACACAGATGCATCATATGCCCCTAAGGATCGGTCTCTGTTCCTTAGCCACTGGCAAAAGTAAGGTCCTCTCCATAAACTCCTAATCAAGGGGCTGTGTTTATAGAAGGCGTGAAATGATTGAACAGCATGGCTGCTGTCTCCGCAATCTCTCACCGGGACGACCTATGGTTTGAGTCCCGAAGATGGCAGATTTTCGACGCTTGACAGATAGCTGGGTCGAATTCAGCCACTATCTAGTGGCCACTAGTGGCGCATAGTGGCTGTCTAGTAGAGAATGCAAGTGGCCAGTTGCTCAGTAGTTTTCCTTTGTTTTCTCCGATCAAAACCAGACTAATGTCGAAGCAGAACCCTAACAAAGGATCATGTACCGCGCGCGATCTTTCCTTGCCCTTCCTTGTCATATCCTTTCTTCTTATTCTCTCTCTCTCTCTCACACACCCACACATACACACACATAAACTTACATGCACTCCTCTACCACAAATCTGGAGATCAGACGGGAGCCTAGAGCTTGGCCCACCTGGGGCGGTAGTAAGTAGTGTTTTGTTGTTTCATATTATTGATAGGGTATGTGTAGGTTTATATTTATGTTTTTTTATTTATTCATGAGTGGCTAATGTTACCACAATATACTGAACATGAGAAATCGCGAGTACACGACCTCATGAAATGGGTATTATGATGTTGGCAACGAGGAATATATATGTAATACTTTTAAGGTAGCAAGAAAGAAGACGGTGAAAGTGAAATTGTGAAGTGTGCACTAGTGCAAGAAGGTGCGAAGATGGTGACAAGTTTATTTCCGGGTAAAAGATAGTTCTTGTCATTTATTAAATGGATCATTGAATAAAATGACGCTTAAGAGGAGGGATAGCTGTGATATACCAAATGCGGGAGGGCATTCGATATTGAATAACTTAAGGCTTTAATGTTAATTTAAATTAGAATTAGGCACCTTAGTAGCAAGTTGCTAGGGAGGACACCGATGTTGCTAGGGAGGACAACATGTCACGATATTTGGTAAACGGGCACCTTAGTAACAGAGGTAAACAATTTCATGAGCCCGTGGATGTGGTGTAGAATCAGTCGAAAGATGTGTGTGTAAGAGTGGAAATTTCGCCCAAGAGTGCACCTTGGTTGAGGAGTGAATACATAATAAGAATCCGTTGGTAGGGAATGTAAAACAGAATTTTGGACAACAATGAACACGAGTTTTCCTGGATTGAAGAACGAAAAAATTAGTTACCTGGAACTCAGATTTCATAGCGAGAGGATCATTTCTGAATTAGGGGGTGCGTGTCCGAGTTCAGACTTAGTAGATTTTTGTATGATCGAAAGTAGAGTCTTATAAAAATTCCGGAGATACAGTTCGGGACTTTAACTTTTTTTCTTCTTTTAAGAAAATTGTCAACTTTAATTAGTTTTCACCAGTGACGAAGGTGAAGCACCAGGCTAAATGAACTTGTAATTATTTTGCCTAACAAGTGTTGATGGTGATATGGGAGGCTAGTACAGTATGTGAATGGGAGTGACTTCGTGGCGTGCCCGAAGATACAAGATAGGCATCAAGACCGGAGCTAGTAACCGGTGGGTCGAAGGTGATGGTGTGGAGATATGCAGCGTCCGAGCGGAGCATCCAACGATACCACGGGAAGAGAGCTCAGGTTAACGTTCGTACGAAAAATTATTTTATTTCTCATGGTCAAGACCAAAGTTAATAATTTTCAAAGAATGTTGTTTCGAATCAAAAGAAATCTTTAATTATAATAAATTTAAACTGTTCTAGTACTAAAAAAAGTACAAAAAACAAACTTGGTTATTATTGTGCAAACTGGCACATCATCATTAAACAAATACTTTCAGGTTTTGTCGTTTTCCGTATGGAAGCGAGTCTACAGGGGGCAGATTGTGGTTGAACGAAGAGGTAAGCCGAATTGTGCCCCTTGCGTATTCGAACCCATGATAGAAGCCCAACGTGTCAATAATAGAGATATATCTTGGATTTGATAAAATTGTTTCAAAGGGTTTTTTAATAATTAATTTGATAGAATCCGAATCGTTTCAATTGGCAGCCCAATGTGGGGCGTGAATAATCAGGAACACCCGTTTCACATGGTATGGCTGTAGCATCGGCGACATGAAGTGTCGACCGCGCAATTTTGATAATTCCTCTCTAATATTAACAATTCCCTTTTGATGGCCATCAACTAACTTGAAAAAAACAACAATTTCTTTAATTTTAAATCTAACTTAAATAGACATTCTTGGGCCTTGAACAACGAGATTTCTGACGAATCAAGTTCTTATTTCCTCCCGATTATACTTCCCTGTCGACAAGCTGAACAGCACTCTTGACCGTCGTCCGCTGCTACCATTTATAACTCGACCAAGAGAAGAATGAAGGCTGCGATTGCGGCGCGTCGTGGAACTAACAGCAAAAACACGGGTCTGTACAGTCAGTTTCGCTAACAAAAGTCGCCAGGAGCGGGAAACGAGTTCAGAGACTGCTTCTACGGAATCACCACGGCCTCCTTCGTAGAGGTTGTGAATCAGCTGATAAAATATATCTTCAGAGACACATCATGCAAGATTTCCACTGCCTGTTTTATTTTTGTCCCTTTAAGATGCTTTCTTTACTTTTCACCGTTCTAGTACAAGACTATTATAAAAAGTTCTATTTATATTGAATTTTTAATAGTTATTCATTGAATGTAAACATTTTGTATTCCCCTTCATTCATCTTTTTTTCCATAGGCTTTAGACGGTTTGTTAGGTATGCAATAAAGTACCAAAACATTAACTTCACTGTCATAAGTATCTACAATATTCATTATTGTGGTAGTTACTCCTTACATAAAGAATTTGATTTGGTATATATTCTGAGAAACTACTTAAGTTAAAATAAACGATTTATATGAATGTTACTGCTCATCGAAAGAATTAGTTTCATTTTGAATCGTTTCGCAGGGAAAAGTATACTTTTATTTATTCCAATATGAGGTGCAGACATGTCTAAATACAGTTAAAATATTAATTGGGAAGATTCTAGATTTGCAACGAAATAAATCGCGCTTTCTTTCGCAATAGTTTGGCAAGGTACCATTTTAATTTTGAATCGAGTATCCTTTTATCTCCGTCTCTGTCGTTTCGGTTGTAAACACAGACGGTGGCGCGCTCCTGTAAACATCATTCTCAAGTTGGTGGAGCTATACCACAAATCATCATTCTTATTTAGGCTGCAATGTCCATTTCTGCTACATCCACACACGTAAATAATTACGTACTTAAATATTCCATCAACAGTTCATGTCGCGTCCGAATGTCCTTACGATCGCGTCACCCTAGCAGCTCACTTCTGCAAACTATTTTTCAGAAAGACTCGCGTCTCGCAAAAAGTAAGCAAGAAATAAAAAAGCACCCAATTTACACACTTCGACTCCTTTTTTATTTCTCGCTTAATGTTTCTGTCTGAGCAAATATATTCATTTCTTTTGTAATTAATAAACAATTTACATGTTTCTGGAGTGTTTCTATGCTTCTATAATGAAAATTTTTGCCTAGAAATAATTTTTTGAGTGCTTATTGCGGTTTAACCATTCGGAATATCCAAGTAGTTTATTAGACAAAATATGTTTAGAATTGTCTTAAAAGCTTATTTGCGAAGTTTCAACGTTTCCTTCCCGGACCTGCGCGCGCGCGTGCGTGTGTGTGTGTATATATATGTGGTGCTACAGAATAGTACAGAGTTTCCCGTATTAGTTTTTTCTATTTCCTTGGGTCTGGGCTAGCTATTCGGCGTTGCCACATACTCTTGCCACCTGCCCTCTATCGCCGCCCAAAGTACATTTTTTTTGCATTTTCTTCATTTTTCGGTTCCCTAATGGTAGAACGGAAATATTAATTTTAGAATATTAAAGAACACTAAAACCTCGTTCTAAATGGCAATTTTCTTTGAAAAATTGGGAGCCGTTTTTAAGAAAATGGCGTGCCGACTTAGAAACTCTTTTTCACAGAAAATTTTCGAGTTTTCGAAAAACTTTATTAGATATCTTTTTAAGAAATACAATAGCATTTACAAATTGTAGTAAATGTGACAATTAAAGGTGTGAGAAAACTTTCAAAAAAATTACATTTGTGTAATTTTTGAAGAAAAAACACAAAATGAACTTTACGTCACATTAAAGAGAGCAATTAGCACTATCTGTTCTAAACGTTTGAGAAACAAAATGTGAGCCATTTATGAGAAAATGGCTTTGCGCGTTTCTGAAAAGGCGGAATTTTGAGCTACCGAGCTCACGGAAAACGGTTGAGTTCTCGAGAAACTTTGTATGAAATTATTTACGAGCACATGTGCTCGTAAATATAATAATGTGAAAAATCGCCGCTAATGTAAATATTAACGACGTGAGAGACAAGACAATAAAATGAAATTTTTGTAATTTTTGAAAAGAAACAAACAAACAAAGAATAAAGCAATATTGCCTTTATGTCATCTCATAGAGTACATACAGTAATACCCCTACTAAAAGTTTAAAGAAGAAAGTTGAAGCCGGTTTTGAGGAAGTCTTTTTTGTGTAATTTTTTAAAATTGCACATATATGCACGCAATATTGCGCTAAATCGTATAAAATTATCAAAAATGTACAAGATCTTAAAGAAAGAAATAATTTTGGACAACAAATTTCATTTGAAGGAAAACTATCTTCAATTTTATAGTTGTAGGAAGACACTGAAAAAATTTTGAATTTTTTGAATTTTTGAAAAAAACAGAGTATTCAACCAACATGAAACCTGTGTCATTCTCTTAAACAATCTTCAAACTATCCAACGACAGAATTTAGTCAAAGTTATTGGCGCCATTATTTTTAAAATTTTGGAAGTGTCTCAGGGGCTTCATGTAAAGTACCTCCCAAAATTAAAATATCGATTTAAAATTCAAGGAGCCACAAGATCAGTCAGATCGATCGGGGAATATCAATTTTGGAGAAAATCGGCTGAACAGTTTAGTCGCACGAGTTGTTCAGACAGACAGAGACGTTTTGCCTTCATTTGTTTTTTTAGTTACCAAGGACCCACAAAACAGGGATTTTGGCTGCACCACGTTAGGGGATTTTTTTCTTAATTTAGCAACTGGATTTATCCACTTTTTCATTATCTGGGCCCGGCAATGAATTTTTGTTCTGCCGAAAATCTGCCGTTTTTTCGCGCAGAATTACATAACTTTCCCCATAACTAAATATTTCACGTCAAATGCAACCTGGAACACTCGGTAGCATTTTGAATCTATATCGTTAAATAACTTCTAAACGAAGCGTTCTAGGGCATCAAAAATTAAAGTCTTGAGGCCGAAGGCCTAAAAAAAGTTTCTCACATCGTAATCTACAGGATGAGATCATGCGATTCATGAACATTCTATTACATTTTTGCTGGTCTGGCGCTTCTCGGTATTACCTCACCTGCTCCGAGAGGCAGAGACAGAGGCACACAGAGATAGTCAGATTGAGACAGGGACAGAGAGACGGAGAGACAGAGAGATAAAGAGGGAGGGAGGGAGAGGTAGTGAGAAAGGGAAATGGAAGGGGAAGAGGGAGACGAAGGGCAGAACAACGACTTCGGGGTTCCGCTAATAATACACAAATTCTAACTACCGTAGCATTCAACTGCGTAGTAACATTTTACGTTCACGAAACGCAGTGAATTGGGAGCGGGCGACTTATGTTTGGAGCTAAATCACACAAAACATATTCGTATTTTCAAAAACTTCATGACCTTATTTGAAGATACGTTTTTTATGAACACATTTCATTTAGAAAAAATGTATCTTCGTAAATATTTTTCAATATTTTCTCAGGCCCAAATTCAAACACAAAAAAATATTTTTGAAAAAAATAAAAATAAATATATTTTTTACTGTCTTAGAAGCCTGGAACAGGTTCGAAAAAGTGTCAAACGTTCCTTTTAAAACACAAATTGAATTAAAAACACAAAATAAAAATTAAAATAAATGCACAAAACTTGCAGTCATTTTCAAAATATATTTCAAGTCCAGGTGTTTTATAGGCGGGAAAATGTTTTTTATTTTTTTAACTGCAGCCCATCAATTAAAAACATCTGAAAAAATGCACAACAATCTGTCTTTCAAGAGGAACGTTTGACATTTTTTCGAGCCTGTTCCAGGCTTCTAGTACACAGTAAAAAATATCTTTTTTTTCAAAAATATTTTTTGTGTTTGAATTTGGGCCTGAGAAAATGTTGAAAAATATTTTTCTGATAGTACAAATTGTTTTCTTATTGATCACATTTTTTCAGTCAGATAAAATAGTGTTAAGTTGACGAAAAAAAAATGAAAATAAAAAAACATGTTTTTGGCTGATGAGGGGTGTGAGTGGTACGGGGGCTAAGAAACCTTTCAAAAATATTATTTTTATGTTAGAATTATAGTGTAACTACTCGTATGTAATGAGAGCGTAGGCTTCCGCGGCCGGAGTCAATATTAAGTTGGCTGTCCGGGTGACGCCGCGTCCATGGCAAAGGTGCCGACGTTTCGGTCGCCATTCTGCGACCTTCCTCAGGGCGTAATGCACGGAGCTGTACTGTGCACGGGTTAATATAGGGCTACGTTCCCCTTCTACCTGTGTACCGGTTGGCCGGGTGGTCGGCCAATGCGGAGAGAGTGCAGCGGCCAATCAGGGCCGGGCTCTCCGCGGTGCGCTGTTGACGGACGGCGCTCCGTCCGTTGCCGGACGTAGGGGAGCAGCTAGGACCGCGTCCGTTCGAGACCGGACGTCCTGGTAAAATAGGTGTTTCCAGGCATCGTGAAGACGAATGCCTTGGTCAGCATTAAGATTATGCGGGTGTTTAATTATTTCCACCGCCTCTTTTACCCTCCTCGTACCCCAGCGGTCTTCTCTGGCTAAGAGGCGAGTGTCATCAAATAAGATGGCATGGCCAGTTTTCCATGCGTGCAATGCTATGGCCGATTTATTCGTATTATTGTATTTATAATGACGAATATGTTCCCGGAGGCGTTCATCTACTGTGCGTCCCGTCTCGCCAATGTAACTATGGCCGCAGCTGCATGGGATCTCGTATACCCCTGATGACATAAGGGGAGGGACGCGATCTTTCACGCGTACAAGCTTTTGCCCAAGTTTTTCCTGGGCTTTGTAGGCCGTCTTTATATCAAAGCGGCTCAATAGCTTGCCAATCTTATCGGTGACACCTCGTATATACGGTAGAGTGGCTATAGTTTGGTTGGTATTGTCACTAGGTGTGGTGATATCGACCGTGTTGGAAGTGGTCGTAGCCTGCCGTACCGCTTGGTTGGCAGCGCTAGCGCTGTATCCGTTAGCTCGAAATGTGGTCTTTAGGAGCTCCATTTCAGAGTCCAACGATTCCTTATCACACACTCTAATTGCTCTGATGGCCAGAGTTTTCAAAACCCCCCGTTTAGTTGCCGGGTGATGGTGAGAGCCGGCATGCAAATAACGGTTTGTATGAGTGGGTTTACGGTAAACACTGTGTCCTAGTCTGCCGTTCGCTTTCCGACTCACCAGCACGTCAAGGAAAGGTAATTTTCCCTCATTTTCCACCTCCATCGTAAACTTAATCTTAGGGTGTGTGTTGTTAAGGTGCTGGAGGAAGTCAGCTAAGGTGTGAGGACCGTGGGGCCACACTACTAGTGTATCGTCCACGTACCGGAGCCAAACAGTTGGTTTTAGTGGGGCATTCTCCAGGGCCTCCGTTTCAAAGGCCTCCATAAACAGGTTAGCCACAACTGGAGAGAGGGGAGAACCCATGGCCGCTCCTTCAACTTGAGCATATAATTGCTCTCGGTATTGGAAGAAAGTGGACGTGAGACAGAACTCAGCTAAGTCGGCCCATTCCGACGTGAGCCCACGGGAGCAAAGTTTACTGCGTATGACAGTGGCCGCCTCGTCCACTGGAACCATAGTGAACAAAGACGTGACATCGAAGCTGACGAGGATGTCCGAGTCATTTATGCGGAGCTCCTTAAGAATGTCAATAAGGTGGGCCGAATTCCTGACAGCTGACTTGATGTCGTCAGTCAAAGGCTGCAGTTTATCGGTCACATAGCGGGCAAGAGGGTGGGTGGGGGAGTTAATAGCGCTCACAATGGGGCGCAGTGGCACGTCGGGCTTATGTATCTTAGGAAGACCATAAAGCCTAGGAATACAGTGGTTGCCACGTTTTAACCTAGGTTTGGCCTCCGACTCTATAGCAGCCGAGTTGTTGATCCGTGCCGCGACCTCTCCCCTCAGCTTACGAACGGGATTACTTTGCAGAACAGTATAGGCCTGATCTGTCAGCAACGCCTCAACTTTAGAATGGTAGTCAATAGTTTTCATGACCACCGTGGCATTGCCTTTATCTGCCGGTACTACAACGATGTCCTCACGCTTACGTAGTTCGCGCAACGCTAAACGCTCCTCGCGTGGCAAATTACTACGTGGCAATTTAGAATGGGCCAGAAAACGAGCCGATTCTCTGCGTATGTAGTCAGCCTGGTCGGCAGGCAGTTTTGAAACCGCGTTTTCCACCCCTGCCACGATATCCGCGGTAGGAACGCGGTCGGGCACGGGGGCGAAATTGAGGCCTTTACTCAATACAGACACAGTAGCCTGGTTCAACTGTTCGTCAGTTAGGTTGACGACAGTACTCGTCAAGCCAACCCTACAGGCCTCAGGATGTTGTTTGGCCTTTAGTTTGTCGAATTTCCGAATTTGCTTACATCTAGATTTATCAAATACACTTTCCGCGGCTTCAGCCGAAACCGTATCAAGTGTGATAAAATCAGGTACACTAAGACAACATGCAAGCTTTAAATGAATATTAAGCAACTTACGTTCGATGTTAGAGAGTTGCATCCTGGTATCGCGGATCCTCTCACGCAGGAGGGCAAAACCCGTTCTACGGAGAATCCGCAATGCTGCCTGGGTCTGAGTCTGGTGACGGATTTCGAGAAAGGACGGCAGAACGTCCTCATCTCTGCATCGTTGGAGGAAAGCGAGCTGACTCAGCTTTCGTTTCCGTTTGTCACGTAATGTAGTGAACTCACGAGTGAGTTTAAATATTTCCTCCCCGTAGAGGTTGGTCAAATGAGAGCGTAGGCTTCCGCGGCCGGAGTCAATATTAAGTTGGCTGTCCGGGTGACGCCGCGTCCATGGCAAAGGTGCCGACGTTTCGGTCGCCATTCTGCGACCTTCCTCAGGGCGTAATGCACGGAGCTGT
>JAHLJT010009436.1:57227323-57320294 GCA_031308135.1 Acheta domesticus
AAATATAATCTGTTGAAGACGAGGAGCAAGAAACAACAGACATTGAATTGCAAATTCACTGAATCTATATATTTAAAACAGGACGTTAGTATGTATATAAATGCAAAACTCCAACACCATTGGATCCCGATCTCCATGAAAGTTGGCACTTTACGTGTTTTTGCAATGAGAAGGTTTATGTGATGTAATTCTGTTGTAACTCCACTACATGGCGCTACATATTCACTACATATCCACTACATATTCACGTCAAATGCAACCTGCAACACACTCGGCAGCATGTTCAATCTATATCGTTAAATAATCCTAAAACAAGCGTTCTAGAGCCTTTAAAAAACTAAAATTTTGAGGCCAAAAGACCTCAAAGAAACGTTTATAACGCTGTACTCTACAAAATAAACTCTCCTGAACATTCTATTACATTTTTGTCAGTACAGCATTTCCGGTATTACCTCACCTGCTCAGAGAGTGCAGAATCTGCAAGTGAATGTGAATGAGAGGGACAGAGAGCGGCAGAGACAGAGACACACACAGAGACAGACAGGGACAGGGTAAGGGGAGGGAGGGAGGGAGGGAGAGACAGTGAGAAACGGAGATGGGGAGGGAAAAGAGAGAGATGAAGGGCAGAACAACGTCCTGCCGGGTTTTCCTAGTAGATTATAAACAGATATATTTAATTGGTGATAAAGCCTATTCAAAAAAATTACTTAAGTTCAAATGCCTACTTATTAAGTCTCCTTCCAACTAGCATAACAAGTTTAAGATGAAATGTTCTGAATTTGAAAAAGAGGTGATTTTTATCTTCCACCATTGAATAGCAATTTCCATTGAACGATTTTATTTAAATTCCTATATAAATGTTAACATATTAACATCCATATGAAAGTATTTTTGAAAAAAAATTAAAACTATCTCTACAGTGGAGACTCAATAGCAAGATATTCCTTGAATTGTGGAAACTACAAATTACAAGTTCTCTATATGGAGCACTTGTATTTTTACTTCAAATTAATTTCTGTATATTACCCTCTTATTCCCCATTGTTTTAACTTTTTCTACATATGGGCAGCATAATAGTAATAAACAAAAAAAATTATTTAAAACTTTTACCAATTTCTTCCGTATTTTACCAAAACTGATGTCTAAGATGTAGGAATGGGTGCAAACCTTCAAATATCAAAATTTGTTAAGGAGATTATCTGTTAAGTAATTTCATCCTTTTGCATGTTACAGTTGCCTACAAAATTACACATTTGCACACCAAATCCCTGCACCATCTATTACCCTGCGTATTCCAATTACAATAAAAATGTTTACACATGCTTTGATTTACATTTACAATAATTGCAAATCCTTAATTATTATTACAGATTACACAAAAACCTGAAAGGTCATCATTTATTTTTTACGCGCTGCTACAAAAGAAAGGAAACTAAATTTCCTTGCAAACCTTACAACTGTCACAAGCTAATGTAAAACCCATATTTAAAAGTAATGACTTCATGCTCTCATTAAATTCAAATACATTCTCCTACCTTATGATTTTATGATAAATTAATGTAAAATAACATTTTATTAATGGAGTAAACAAGTTAAAGACCTGAAGCAAAAACAGAAGCTGAAGATGCTAAACTTTTCATGCAAATAAAATTTACATCAAAATATAATACATTATTTTTAACAAAAAATTACGTGAATAGGAAGAAAGTTTAAGAGAAATTATCAATTTAAAATTGGCCACAGTTGCGTACGTGAAAGTAAAACAGTTTTTCAATCTGGGTGTCATAAATTATTACATATATTTAACAACTAACTGGTGAACTAGGGGGGAAAAACGTTGTAGTTTAACTCTAAAATCGTGTGTTGTTTGTTTTGTTTTCTTCACTTCATATAAAATGCAAAAAAATACTGGATTTTGTGTTTTTATTTTCTTGATCTTAAGAACAGTGAATAAGTAACCTTTTAAGTGTGGGATTCATTCATTAGAAGTCAGTGTTGCACAAACTTAAAGAGTGAATTTTGTGTCATCATGGGAAAAGTTCAGAAAATCCTCGAGCAAAGTGATAAAAAATATTTTGATTAATTATATCCAGTAGTTCCATTGAATATTTGATACAAACATTTTTATTTACACAAAGAAACTGCATGCAAGAAATATTATGAAACTTACATGTTTTGTGGGTTGCAGATTACAAATAACAAGTTTACCTCCATATTTTTTAGTACTTAATGGTAAATTTCCACTTGGAACAATCTGCATAGTTGTTCCTAAACATATACTTAGGTCAGCCACACTGAAGAAAAAAAAAAGTTTTTTACACTACTGCAGGTTTATTTATAAATCATACTCTCATATATACATAGATAGATAGATAGAATATTTGATAAATCAGTTAATATATAATGCAGATAATATAATAAAGAAAATTACCATGAATGATAATCTGACATTTCAAGATCGCCTGCAGGCAAATTGTGCTCCCAATCAAGAATGGTATCATGAACACGGCCACGACAAGGACGACCATTTTTTTGGGTAGCAGAACATGGTTATTTCAGACACCGCTGTCCTACAGTGCTGACAGAGCCATTTCTCACAAATTGCCTATCACACTGTTTGCACTGTTCAGTAAACATATTACCATGCAGTTCTGCTAAATGACTTCGGGGAAGGCCAGAACGAAGATGTAATCCATCTATGTTCTGACTAACAACATACTGTACCTTTCCTGAAAGTGCATAAAATTTTTATGGCTTACATAATTATTATGCATGAATAAAAAGAAATTTAAAACATTTGATTACAAAGTAGTGCACAAACCTATTTCAGCAAGTTTTAATATCGCCAATATGAGTTTTGGTTGGAATAGCATCATCGAATGAAATGTTTGTTTGAGGTTTTAAACCCTTTGCTTCTAGAGTCCACACACCATTTGGACCTCTGAAAATAGAAAAGCCAAATGGATTTTTCAACACAAAGTACCTGTATAATTGTAATGGTTGTTTTTATCTATAAATACAGTGGAAATTCATGTTGCTTCATGAATACATACAAACTTTTTCCCATCCAAAACAAAAGAAACAATATATCATTAATATTACAAATAAGTAGTTAATAATAAATATTTAATACCCAACTACCACATCATCCATAATTCCCCAAAACTTGTCAATTAATTATTAATTATTGAAATAAATAAGTATTGAGAAAATTAAGAACAGTATTTGTAAATACCTGAAATCTGGAATACCTGCTGAGGTACTTATTCCTGCCCCGGTATGCACAACAACATTGTCTCGAGTTTTTTATCCATTCGGCCAATATTGACACTTTTCTTGACACTTCTGATTTTGCATCGAATTTCTGGAATACACGTTGCAACATTTTGCATTAACACTCTTTTCACTATGGTAAGTTACAATAATTGAAGATTAAGTAAATCTCACCTCTTCCAAACCTAGTTTTCCTTTATTTTCATAAGGGGATTAGTCCATCCGCGTAATTGCACGACATTTTGAAACAGATTTCTTACGATTGAGTATTTTTAAGGAAGTCCACGTTTCCTGGCCCGATCTGTACTCTTCAAAGTTTCACTACAAGTGACATGATTTGACACTTGTTTGACACTTTAACGACGCACGACTGAACGAGTATTACTCAGATATTATCTTCTGCACTGCATCACAACATCGACGTCGCAGCAAGCACCTGGCCACAACCGGCCAACAACAACCAACACGCTCGAGTACTCTTGATCTTGACCAGAGTTTGAGTTATTACCTTTCCGTATCACGTCAGAATTTGCTATCTCACAGTTCTCGTGCTAAATTACTCCTGGCATAATACACCCATCCTCTGCCAGGTTACTTTGCACATTTGTAACCCATCCACACTTTGCCCCATTGTATTTACTGTTCTTTTAACAGTTTACTAAGAATTCGTAGCGACAAAAGAAATGAAAGCAAGCTGAAAATATGATTCATGTGTGAATACAACAATTTTTTTTTGCTACGTTAACCAGAGGCGATTCCGAAAAGTGGAGGAGAAAGACAATTTCAATTTGGGATCTTATTCCATAAAAAGTATTGAAATAATAATAAAAAAACACCGCAAAATAAATGTGTATGTTGTAGTGGAACAGCCACACTGCTTTGGATTTTACCCCATCTCCCCAGCTGCCATCTATTGGCACCTAGTAGACTTTTTACCCATATTTTCTCGATTTTTTCAGCCCCATAATAGTAGAACTGAACTATGATTAAAAGCATATTGTAGAAGAGTTAAACAAGGACATAGGTGCAAATTTTCATTGAAAATTTTAAAGTCATTTTTCAGAAAATGTCGTTTGACTTTTTTTCGAAAATGCGCAATTTTGGTTTATTTTCACAGGATACTTTTTGAATTTTCGAGCAATTTCATTACATGACATTTGAAGCAAAAAAAGCAATCAAAGTCATCAATCGCTCTTTTGAATCCATTGTATGCGGAGATTTTAACATTCTTTTTCTGGTCCGAATCTTGCAAGAAAGAGCAGTTCCTTAATTTAATTAATTCCTTCAGTTTAGATATTACAATAAAAGTAGATACACGGATCACAGTAAATTCAAATTCAGGCAATCGTTCAAATTATAATTACAAACCACTACTCCAAATGAAATTAAACCCCAATGCACAAATTCTTACCATTACAAGAAATTCGAAACAATGACACAATAAATAATACACGAATGAGTAGAGTTTTACTAAAAGTAAAATAAAAATATTAATTGATTACTTGCCGCAGGAGTCATGGGACGCGGTTTATAATACTATTGATGCAAACGATAAATATCATTCCTTTTTTCCAACGCTTTCATTTCAAACACTTGCTTTCCTCTTCCAAAAAGAAAAGAAAATATTTCACGGAAAAGCAATTCTTGGATAACACAAGGGATTAGAACATCACGTAAAAACAACGAATTCTTCTTTCATTTCTTAGAATCATAACGTATCTCGAGATTTCCTCCTCTACTTTAAAAAATACAAATCATTGTTAAGAAAAGTCATAAGGCAGGCTTAAATCATGAAACACGATCAGGAGATTTTGAACTCAAATAACAAAACAAAACCAATGTGGAATATAGTAAAAAGTACGATCAAATCAACTAGAAAATTTGTAGAGAATGTTTTAAAAAAATAACGATAAGAGGTGTGAACGATCCAGCAACAGTAGCTAATTAGTCTCTTTAACCAATACTTTTCGAGAATTGCTGCCGATCTCACTAAGGGTTTTCAGCCACAAAATTCAACATCTGACGTTTCCCTAAAAATTTTAGACACAATATTCGTTTCAGAAACCTCTTCCTATGAAATTCTCAACAAATCGGTAAATTAAAAAATAAATATTCGGCCTGTTTAGATGAATTTCTGGATTGTTTGTTAACGACTTGTGCGCTTGCCATTTATACACCCGTTAACTTACATATTTGCATCCTTACGCACCGGACTTTTTTCAGGTACTTTAAAACAGCTAACATTAAGCCGCTCTTCAAAAAGGCAACAAAAATGAAATTCAAAATTATCGGCCAATTTCCTCTTTTGTCAGTTTTTTCAAAAATATTAGAGGCTTTTTTTTATGTACCAATGGAAACCTTTCTCAGTAAACACGACGCGTTTTGAGATTGCCAACATGGACACCGAAAATCAAAATCTACGGAAACAGTCGTATTTTATTTTCTTAAAGATGTTGCCTCGTCATTGGATCAAAACGAAGCAACCATTGGAATAGTTTTAGATCTTTCAAAAGCTTTTGACGTCATTGATCAAAACATTTTACTTTCAAAATTACCTTCATATGAAATCCGTGGTATTGCTCTAGATTGGCTATGTTCGTACCTTAAACAACGATCTCAGAGAGTAGAAATACCTTACTGGAATGATGGAACTGTATGTACACACCTTTCCGGTTCTTTGCCAATTGCACCTGGAGTCCCGCAAGGATTGATTTCAAGTATTCTCTTTCTATTGTACGTAAACGATATGCCCTTGGCGATTCGAAACGGAAGAACAGTTCTCTTTGCGGATGATAAGAATATTCATTGCCTTAAAGAAACCGTAAATAGTACGATATCAGATGTTTCAAATTGGTTCCGTATTAACAAATTAATAGTAAATGAAATGAAAAATGTTTCAATGCAGTTTTCAATTCAAGTAAACTATTCTGTACTCCATTGAAAATGAGCGGTGTGCCATTGACTGATGTTAAGGTAACAAACTTTTTAGGTCTATCAATTCAGCCAAACTTCAAATGGAATATCCACTTAAATGAACTGAACACAAAATTAAGTTCATTATGCTACGTTCAGAATTCTTTCAAATTCAGTCAGCCTTCATTCTGTTCGTTGTGTATATTTTGAGAATGTTCATTCCCGCCTGAGATATGGCATAATATTCTGAGGAAACACATCTTATAGCTCCCAGACTTTTAGATTACAAAAAAGAATTGTACGAATAATAAGCAAATCCCACCCACGTGATTCTTGTAAGTCTCTCTTTATTAATCTAGGAATTTTACCATTACCTTGTTTCCTGATTTACGAAATCAGTAGATTTTGTCAAAAATGACTTACTTAAGGGCGGGAATATATTTCAGTCAAACGCCAATGTCTATAAGTATAACACATGACTTAATAATCATATTCATCAGGTGCAGTATCAACAGCTCACTACAAAAAATTCACATACAATTCATGTACATTATTCTAGAACACTTTGCCAGATGACATTAAACGATTAAATTCGATAGAAAATTTTAAGTTCCCAAGTAAAATCTTTTCTGCTGTATAATTGTTTCTATACAATTCGAGACTATACCGAATATCAAAAGGAAAATAACAATAATTTTAATGTAATTATTTACCATTTGGACTGTATAATTCTAAAAGAACCTGTAACAAGTATTGTACTACAGCTTTCTGGGTCGATGACCCCCATCTCGATCAGGTTTTTCGTCGTTTCCCTGATCCTTTGAGCAAATGCTGAGATGGCTCTTTGTTTTGCTTCTGGACATAAAAGTAACTTCATTATTTGTGCACGTCTTCTGAATTTCAGTGGGAAATATAGTTATTCAAATTATCGTTTTCCATATTGTCGCGGCAAAAAGTATTATTCTTTCATGAAGAACATGATGAGGGTTAAGAGCACAAATTTACAGCTAATTTACCTTTGAAAATAGATTTTATTATAAAAGAGCGAATATTTTGTCAACAAAACTTGAAGAAAAAAACGCTATTTTTTTCTGTATTCAAATTTGACTAGAATATGACTTAGGATAGAGATCACAGAATTATGAAAACGTGCACAGAATTCACTTCTCATATAGCTCGTCACACGCAGCTTTTAACTGTTTTTGACGTAAATAAATACAAAAATAAAAAAAGCGCCTGTAAAAATCCAATAACGTACAAAAACATACGTAATGTAAATACTAACAACGTGAGAGATACTTGAAACTAGTGGTGTCACAAATAGCATAGACTTTCCCGTATTCGTTTTCTATTTCCTTTGGTCTCGGTTAGCTATTCAGACATGCCACATACTCTTGCCAGCTGCCATCTATCGCCACCCAAAGTACATTTTTTGGCATATTCTTAATTTTCCGGTTGAAATGCTAACATATGGATATATAAGTGACCTTTCTTTCAGTTAATATATGAATGTTCTATGTACCTCGTAACACAGACAAAAATAATGATTATCAAGTAGGTTTTGAATAATTTCTAAAAGTCTAATTTGTAAACACAAACTCTACTAAATAAAACATCTTTATCTTATAACTGCCACCATCTCATAGTTCATCAACATTGTAGTTTGCAAATATCCCTTGCGGCATTGTTGCGCGAATTTCAATAAAACTTTGCGGATTGCTTGCGAAATACATCATACATTGAGAATAAAATTGTAAATTGTAAATTTAATAAATATTTTTTGTAAATTATAAAATACTATTTTTGTTCGATGTATTAATCTCGTCGAATCCTATTTGTTATATAATCATCCGAAATGTAAAGAATGACATTTAGCGACTAATTTTGACGCCCAATTACTCCACGAATACGTATATTTTGGAAAAATTCAACATTACTTTATTTGAAGATCTGTTGTTATGAGTAAATTTCATTAAGAAAACCAAGTACATACCTTCCACTCTTACGGCGGAGATTCTGATATATAAAATCACTCTTCTCGAATCTATACCAATGCACTGGACAAATTTCAATGCGACCAACTGAACTGTCCTAAGGTTTTCAAAATGAATACTAACTCTAGAAGACGACTATTGGCGAATAGAATTCGATACGATTAATATATTAAATAAATATAGTAATTTATAAAAAAATGTTTAAATTTACTTCATTCTTTCATTTTCCAGGCAGGGGGATTACATCATATTGGCGGAATACCAACATTCCAACTTGGCAACATTGACATCAAAATAAGCACTAATTACATAGAAATTATTAGATTTATCATTAATTATTTATGATATTATCATTAATTATTAATCATCACAACTAATTATAAATTACTAGTTTTGTTCAATACTGCACAGTTTGCTTCCACATATCATTGAGAAACCAGCTTCCATCTATCTCCGCCCAAAGTACATTTTTTTGACATTTACTTAATATTCTGGTTTCCTAATAGTAGAACGGAAATAGATTTAAGAATATTAAAGAACAATAAAACCTCCCAAGAATGGGATTTAAAAAAAAATTGGAGCCGTTTTTAAGAAAATGGCGTTTAAGCGCTACTGTAAATGCAAACTTTGTAGCTCTTTCTCACACAAAATATTTTTCGAAAGAAGAGTTTTCGAAAAACATCATTAGAACTCTTTTGAAGTACGGTACATCAACTCACAAATATAATAGGGTATACTACATGCTGGAAATGTGCATATTAACGGTGTATTAGATCTTTCAAAAAAAAAAAAAAAAAAAAAAAAAAAAAAAAAAAAAAAAAACATTTGTGTAATTTTAAAAAAAAACTAAAAAATATCCCAAAATGAACTTTACGTCGTATTAAAGAATGCAATTAACACTATACGTTCGAAAAGTTTAGAGAAAAACTTTGGAGCCATTTATGAGAAAATGGCGTTGAGAGTTTCTGAAAATTCGGGATTCTCAGCTAGTTTTCACTGAAAACGGATGAGTTTTCCGGAAACTTTACTTAACATTATTCCAAGCACGTGTACTCATTAATAGAATAATGTGAACAAATCACCGCGAAATAGTAACACGAGAGACATGTCAAAAAAAATAATTTTTGTAATTTTTGAAAAAACAACAACAAAGAATAGAGCAATATGGTGTTTCTGTCATCTCATAGAGTACATTTAGTACTATCCCTACTAATAGTTTAAAGAAAAAAAATTGGAGCAGTTTTTGAGAAAGTCTTGTTTTTGTAATTTTTAAAATTGCACATATTGCACGCAATATTGCGCGAAATCTACTAAAATTATCAAAAAATCTCATTATGAAGAACAAATTTTATTTGAAGGAAAAATCTCTATCTGCAATTTTGTAGTTGGAGGAAGCCGCCGAATAAAATTCAAACCTTTGCAATTTTGGAAAATCCTTTGATATTAAACTCAAGGTGTCGGTTCGTTAAGATATTCAATATGCAAACATCGTTTGAGTAACATTCCCATGTACCGAAGTGAAGTCTAAGCCTACTAAATTGTTTCCAATGGTAACAAATTGTATTTAGTACTCAAAGGTGAAAATATTAGTTTATTTTTTGGCTCGGAATTGCTTTTCTTGAGGTACGTAAGAACTCTGAAAATAATCCAATACTTTTTAATACACAAATAATTTTTCAATTTTCGAACCCCAGCAAGCTGGCACCCTGAACTCTCCAAAACCCCCTCTTTTCCTCATAACAAATCAAGGAAATTCAAATAATATTGCAAAGAGTAGGGTTGTACTTGCTCGATCGGTAGTTACGCACTACTTTGCTTTGCTTTGCTTTCTGAAGAGTAAAAACCTTTTCTATTATGTTTATGACTATCAAGGAATGCGAAAAGTTAACTCTCAAGGAGGAGTCAATAATTTGTTCAAAGTTGTTTTTAAAGAAGTATGAATTGTTCCGAGAACATCTCTCTATAATGCTGAATAAACTTTCATTGAAAAGTTGTTTCCAACATCAATTGTATTGTTATTTTTGTTTGATATTCTGCAAAAACATTAGAAGTTACATTTATACATTAAAAATAAACATGTTTCATTAGCAACTTTTCTTCTTTATTGAAAGGATAGACAAATGGATAGGGAAAGGGTGGGTTTTAAAATGCGAGAATTCTTGCGCGGGTACTCTTGTCGTTTCCTGTAATATTTCAGTAGTATACCTTTCCGTTGCGGCCATCACAGGCAACCAATCTTTATAAATGAGGTCTCTAAAGAAGGAGAATTTCACGGAGACTTGACGAATTGCACTTTGACTTTAAAAATATGAAGGATTTGTTAAACAAAACGCTAAATATTCAAATATTCACATTAAATGCAACCCGCAAAACTTGTCAACGTTTTCGTCGAATAACTCCTAAACAAAGCATTTTAGGGCCTTAAAAACTAAAATTTTGAGGCCGTAAGGCCTCAAAGAAACGTTTCTCACACCATGATCTATAAGACGAGACATTTTATGATATTCAATTAAATTTTCGGTTCCGCGCTTCAATGCTATCAATGCCACGTCAATATTTCAGCCCTTGGTGCTGGTAGCCATTTTTGTGACAACACGCTTAGAAGGCTGAGATTCCTCAATCTTATATTTACGCTTTCTGTATACACCGTGGTTTGTGCAATCTGATTAAGTTTATGGGCACAATCTTTAATTCAAGATTTGCTTTCCATCAACAACTAGAAGTACTATTATAGTTGCTTGGTACCTATGAAGATGTGTCTTATGCATGTAGTGAAACTATTCAATTAATGTTTTGCCGAGGACTGTAAGTGCTGTGTGCTTAATTGTGGAGGGATGTGGTTGTATAGTGGAGAGTGAAAACTGTGTTGTGTTTTACCTGTACCAATATTTTCGTTATCATTCGAAGAAATTTTCAAGTCAGCGGGTTCAGACACGTAGCTTTCTCAAAAGTAAAAAGCTAATATTTGTGTGACTATCACGAAAAGCTAAAAACTGAAAAGAATATTGAATAATTGCTTCAAATATCTTTAAGGAAGTGTTGAGAATTGTTCCAAGAAAATTCTCCATGATATTGAATAATATTTATTGAAAATTTCTTTTAAACATAAATTGCACTGTTTTTTTAATTTTTATTTGTTATTGTGTTAGTACATTGCAAGTTACCGTTATAGATTTTTAAACAAATAAACACGTTTCGTTGACTACTTTTCATCTTGGAAAGGAAATAGAAGGATAGGGATGAGTGTGGGGTCTAACATGCGAGAGTTCTCGCACGGGTACGCGGAGGTGGTAGGGGGAAACGTGTACTATGGCACAACAGAAAGAACAAACTTTTTAAAGTAGCTAAAGTAAAATAGCTTGAAATAAATGAAAAACAAAAATCAGAACGCGCTATCCTACAAAACTACCTGAATTAATTTAAAAAAACTAAATTTAAAATTATAGAAAGAATAGCGCAAGTCACTCGACAACTGCCAACGATCGCAGTCCAAACGCACGATTTAAATGTTGGCGGTATTTGAAAGTATGTAAATCAACGCCCAGCTGCAAACTCATATGTAAATAATACACCGTTTGATATTAAACTCAAGGTGTCGGTTCGTTAAGATATTCAATATGCAAACATTTTTTGAGCAACATTCCCATGTTCCGAAGTGAAGTCAAAGTCTACTAATTTTTTTCTATTGTTAACAAATGGTATTTAGTATTCAAAGGTAAAACTATTTGTTTATTTTTTGGCTCGGAATTGCTTTTCTTGAGGTACTTAAGAACGCAGAAAATAATCCAATACCTTTTAGTATACAAATATTTTTTTTAATTTTCGCACCCCAGCAAGCTGGCACCCCGACTCCCCAAAACCCCTGTTCCTCATAACAAATGAAGGAAAGTTAAATAATATTGCTTAGAGTAGGGTTGTACTTTTCGCACTACTTTACTTGACTTTCTGCAGAGTAAAAACATTTTCTATTATTTTAGTGACTATCAAGGAAAGCGAAAAAACTAACTCTCAAGGAAGATTGAATAATTTCTTTAAATGTTGTTTTTAAAGAAGTATGAATTGTTCCAAGAACATCTTTCTATAATGCTGAATAAACCTTAATTGAAAATTTGTTTCCAACATCAATTGCATTGTTATTTTGTTTGATATTCTGTAAGTACATTAGTTCCTCTCCTTCCCTCTTCTTCTTTATGGAAAGGATAGACAAATGGGTAGGGAAAGGGTGGGGGTTAAGATGCGACAGTTCTCGCGCGGGTGCGCTAGTTTTTACTCTATTCTTACAAGAAATTTAAAGTAAAGATTTAGGGCCGTTTTTTGAGAATATTTCGAAAAAATCCGGGAGGCTACATGTACCCCCAAAAATTAATGAATGTTTTTTAAAACCTGAGAGCTTCGACTCAGGCCAGATTGACAGGAGTTTCTTCAATTTGGAAAAAAATCGTATACATAGTTGAGGCGTTAGTGTTGTTCACATACACCAGACAGACGGACGGAGGGACGTTTTGCTTTAAATTGGTTTTTCAGTGTCAAAGACTAACAAAATGTTTTATTTATTTGTTTATTTGTTTATTTATTTGGACAAAAACAGTAAAAACTGTATATGAGTGTGGGGAAAGAGATTATGTACGCACATTTTCTTGAGGCCCAGAATAAAAAACAAAATAAAAAAAGCAACATTTGAAAAACTAGAAACGAGAATTTAGAAAATAATTATTATTTTAGAAAAAAGAAAAATTTGAAAATGTTTGTTCCCGAGTTATAAAAAATCAATTTCAACGGTAAATGAATTGCTGATTTGATTTTTCTGCATTGCTAACAAAATAGTAATGAACATCAGTTCTACTCCTACCACTACAAGCAAAAGAAGTGCTCAATAATACGTGCGCACAGTGAAGCTACATTTAAGTCCAGAAGCAACACAAGGGGCTATTTCAGCTCTTTGCTCATTGGATCAGGGAAACTGGACAAAAACCTGATCGAGATGGGGTCATTGTCCTGGTCATTGACCCCATTCTGGCTACACTACGTGTTAGAGGATTATTTTCTTAATTTAGCAATCGGATTTAATCACTTATACTTCCCCGTTTACGTACGTATATACAAAGTAATATACGTAAACTTCGGTTTTACTTCCTAGGCCCACGGGGCTGTGTCATCAAAATGGAATATCTCATGGAATTTCGCGTCATTTTCCGTTGTGCCGCCAGGAATTGCATTATCGCTAGTACTGCTCGATACAGTCGCGATCAGGCGACTCCTAGCGGCACAACCGAGAACGACGCGAAATACCGTGAGATATTCCATTTTATTGTCACACTCCCGTGCGCCAAAAACTTCATTGAACGTAATCTGAAGCACTTTAACTCACAAATATGAGTGTTTACAAACTTGTGGAAATGTGCATGTTAGCGGTGTGAGAGATGATTAAAAAGAACTACATTTGTGTAATTTTTTAAAAACCAAAAATATACTCCTAAATGAACTTTACGGCGTACTAAAGAGTGCAACTTGCAGTATCCGTTTGAAAAGTTTGAAGGAAACATTTTGAGCGATTTATAAGAAAATGGCGTTTGAGCGTTTCTGAAAATGCGGAAATTTGGGCTAGTTTTCACAGAAAACGTTTGAGTTTTCGAGAAACTTTACTTGACATTATTTAGAGCACATGTTCTCAATAATATAATAATGTCAACAAATCGACGCGAATATAAATGTTAATGACGTGAGAAACAAGTCAAGAAAAATACATTTTGCAATGTTCGAAAAAACAAAATGATAGAGCAGTATGTCATTTATGTCATCTCATAAAGTACATTTAGCACTATTCCTACAAAAAGGTTAAAGAAAGAATTTAAAGCCGTTTTTGAGACAAGCTTGGTTTTATATTTTTTTATTTTCCCGTATACGTACGTATACTAGGAGTGATGTACGTAGTATAAGGTAAGTCATGTAATGCTGCGCGAAAAACGGCCAATTTTCGGCGGAATAAAATTCATTGCCGGGCCGTGAAAACGAATAAGTGGATAAAACCAGTTGCTAAATTAAGAAAAAAAATCCCCTAACACATGGTGTAGCCAGAAACCCTGTTTTGTGGGTCCTTGATACCGAAAAACCAATTGAAACAAAACGTCCGTCTGTCCGTCCGTCTGTGAACACAGCTAGCGCCTAAACCGCCGAGAACGACTCGACCTACGAGTACGATTTCTTCCAAAATGGATGTACCCCGGTCGATCTGGTTCTAGTCAAAGCTTTGATATTTTGAAAAATATTCTTCAAAATTTGGTGGTACTTTACATGAAGCCCCCCGGACATTTTCAAAATTTTCTCAAAAACGGCTCCAAATTTTTTCTTTAAATTTCTTGAATGAATAGAGTAAAATACACTTATTAACATGACATAGGTCCGATTTTCACGGAAACTTTGAATTTTCGAAAATTGTGAAAGTTTGAATTTTTTCGGCGTCTTTCTCCAACTACAAAATTGAAGATAGAGATATTTCCTTCAAATAAAATGTGCTCTCCAAAGTGAGTTCTTTGTTTAAGATCACGTACATTGTTCTGAAAATTTTGGTAGTTTTCGCGCAATATTGCGTGCAATATATGCAATTTCAAAAAATTAGAAAAACAAGATCTTCTCGAAAACGGCTCCAAATTTTTTCTTTAAACTTATGGTAGGTATAGTGCCTAAAGTATTTTATGAGATAACAAAAACGCCATATTGCTCTGTTATTTTGTTTTTTCAAAAATTGGAAAAATGTATTTTTTTAACTTGTCTCTAACGTCGTTAATATTTACATTAGCGGCAATTTTTTCACATAATTATATTTACGAGAATATGTGTTTTAAATAATGTCAAGTAAAGTTTCTCGAAAACACAACCGTTTTCTGTGAAAAGTAGCTCAAAATTCCGCATTTTCAGAAACGCTCAAACGCTATTTTTTCGTATATGGCCGCAAATTTTCTCTTCAAACTTTTGTAACGGATAGTGCTAATTACACTCTTTAATATGACTTAAAGTTTATTTTGAGTTATTATTTTTTTCAAATATTATATAAATGTAATTGTTTTGAAAGATCTCTCACATCTTCAATATGCACATTACCAGCAATTTGGAAAAATTATTATATTTGTGAGTGTAAGTGCTTCAAATGACCTCAAATAAAGTATTTTGAAAACTCAAAATTTTTTTGTGGAAATGAGCTTCAAATTTCACATTTTTAGTAGCGCTAAAATGCTTTTTTCTTTAAAACGGCATATAATTTTGAAAAGAAAATTGCCATTTAGGACTAGATTTTTGTGTTCTTTAATATTCTAAAATTAATATTTCATTTCTAGGAAACCGAAAAATTAAGAAAATGGCAAAAAAAAGTACTTCTGCGGTGATAGATGGCAGCTGGCAAGAAAGAGTATGTGGCAATTCCGAATAGCTTGCGATGACCCAAGGAAACAGAAAACTAATACGGGAAAGTATGTGCCATTGTGTAGCACCACTAGTTTAAATTGCTCATATTGCATGCAATATTGCCCGAAAACTACTAAAATTTTCGATGCACATGACCTTAATGAAAGAACTTACTACAGAGAAGAAATTTTATTTGAAGGAAAAATCTCTATTTACAATTTTGTGGTTGTAGGAAGACACCGAAAAAAATTCAAACTTTTACAATTTTCGAAAATTCAGAGTTAGCCGTGAAATTGAGACCTATACCTCTTTTATAAATGTGTTTTACTTCATTCGTACAAGAAATTTAAAGAAAAAATTGTAGGCGTTTTTGAGAAAATTTTGAAAATGTCCGAGAGGCTTCATGTAAAGTACCCCGAAATAATATAGAATCTTTTTCAAAATCTCAAAGTTTCGACTCAAGCCAGATTGACAGGGGTTTCTTCAATTTGAAAAAAAAAATCCTACGTATGGTTTACGCGCTAGTAGTGTTCATAGACGGACGGACGGAGAGAAGGACGGACAGACGGATAGACGGACAGACGGACGGTTTGCTATCAATTGGTTTTTCGGTATCAAAGACTTACAAAACAGGGATTCTGTCTACACCACGTGTTAGGGAACTTTTTTTCTTAATTTAGAAACTGGATTTATCTACCTTTTCGTTAGCAGGACCCGGCAATTAATTTTTTTTCTTCCGAAAATTCGCCATTTTTCGCGCAGCATTACATAACTTTCCCTATACTATTATATTACTCCGTATATACGCACGTATGCGGGAAAGTAAAAACAGAAGTATAGTGTAAGGAAAGTTATGTAAAGCTGCGGAAAAAACGGCGGATTTTCGGCAGAAAAAAATTCATCGCCGGGTCCTGCTGACGAAAACGTAGATAAGTTCAGTTGCTAAATTAAGTGAAAAAAATCCCCTAATAGGTGGTGTAGCCAGAATACCTGTTTTGTTTGGCCTTGATACCGAAAAACCAATTGAAACAAAACGTCCGTCCGTCCGTCGGTGAACACTACTAATGCTTAAACCATAGGTAGGATTTGTTTTCCAAATTGTAGGAACTTCTGTCGATCTGGCTCGAGTTGAAGCTTTGAGATTTTGAAAAAGATACTATACAATTTGGGGGTACTTTACATAAAGCCTCCCATTTTCAAAATTTTCTCAAAAATGGCTCCAATTTTTTAAAAATTTCTTGTAAAAATAGAATAAAATATACTTATTAAGTTGGCCTACGTCCTATGTTTATGGTTAACTCGAAATTCGAAAAATGAACAAGTTTGAATTTTTTTCGGCGTCTTCCTACAACTACAAAATTAAAGATAGGGATGTTTCGTTCAAATAAAATTTTATTCTCCAAAGTGAGTTCTTTTATTAATGTCATGTACACATTTTTGAAAATTTTAGTAGTTTTCTAAGTTTGCATTTACAGTAGCGCTTAAACGCCATTTTCTTAAAAACGGCTCCAAATTTTTCAAAGAAATTTGCCATTTAGGACAAGGTTTTACTGTTCTTTAATATTATTAAAACAATATTTCCGTTTACATTTAGAAAACCGAAAAACTAAGAAAATGTTTAAAAAAATAATTTGGGTAGCAATAGATTGCAGCTGGCAAAAGTAGCTAGCCGAGACCCAAGGAAATAGAAAACTAATAGGGGAAAGTCTGTGCCATTCTGTAGCACCACTACATTATAAAATAATACTTATAAAGGGTCCCTTTGTATTAGAAATTTAAGCTAATAAAAATAGTTCGGCTGCAATAGTAATAATTGTAACAATGTACGAATAAACAATTTTTTACTTTCCCGTATACGTACGTATACACGGAGTGATATACGTAGTATAGGGAAAGTTATGTAATGCTGCGCGAAAAAATGGCCAATTTTCGGCGGAAAAAAATTAATAGCCGGGCCGTGAAAACGAATAAGTGGATAAAACCAGTTGCTAAATTAAGAAAAAAAATCCTCTATCTCGTGGTGTGGTCAAAATCCACGATTTGTTGCTTCTTTATACTTAAAAATCGATTGACGGCATTCCGTCCGTCTGTCCGTCTGTGGTCAACGCTAGCGCCTAAACCGTTCGGTCGATTTTCTTCAAAATTGATATTCCCCAGTCGATCTGATTCTAGTCGAAGCTTTGTGATTTTGAAAAAGATTCTTTAAAATTTGGGGGTACTTTGTATGAAGCCCCCCGGGGATTTTCAACATTTTCTCAAAACGGCTCCAAATTTTTTCTTTAAATTTCTTGTATGAATAGAGGAAAATACACTTTTTAACATGGCATAGGGCCGATTTTCACATACAGCTCTGAATTTTCGAAAATTGTGAAAGTTTGAATTTTTTTCGGCGTCTTTCTCCAACGACAAAATTGAAGATAGAGATTTTTCTTCAAATAAAATTTGTTCTGCATATTGAGTTCTTTAATAAAGGTCATGTAAATGTTTTTCACAATTTTGGTAGTTTTCGTGCAATATTGCGTGCAATTTTAAAAAATTACAAAAGCAAAATTTTCTCAAAAACGGCTCCAAATTTTTTCTTTAAACTTTTGGTAGGGATAGTGGTAAATGTACTCTATCAATGACATAAAAGCCATTTTGGTCTATCGGTTGTTTTTTTCAAAAATTACAAAAATGTAATTTTTTTTACTTGTCTCTCACGTCGTTAATATTTACATTATCGGCGATTTTTTTACATTATTATATTTACGAGTATATATGCTTTAAATAATGTCAAGTAAAGTTTCTCGAAAACACTACCGTTTTCTGTGAAAAGTAGCTCAAATTTCGGCATTTTCAGAAATGCTCAAACGTCATTTTCTCGTATATGGCTGCAATTTTTTTTCTTGAAACTTTTGTAACGGATAGTGCTAATTACACTTATTAGTATAGCGTGAAGTTTATTTTGAGTGTTTTTTTGTTTTTTTCAAAAATTATATAAATGTAAATGTTTTGAAAGATCTCTCACATCTTTAATATGCACATTATCCGCAATTTGTAAAGATGATTATATTTGTGAGTGTAAGTGCTTCAAATAACTTCAAATAAAGTATTTTGAAAACTCAAAAATTTTCTGTGAAAATGAGCTTCAAATTTCGCATTTTTAGTAGTGCTAAAACGTCATTTTCTCTTAAACGGCACATAATTTTTAAAAGAAAATTGCCATTTACGGCTAGGTTTTTGTGTTCTTTAATATTCTAAAATTAATGTTTCTGTTCTACCAATAGGAAACCGAAAAATTAAGAAAATGATAAAAAAATGTACTTTTGGCGATGATAGATGGTAGCTGGCAAGAAAGAGTATGTGGCAATTCCGAATATTGACAAATAAATAAATAAAATCAATATGGTCATGCTTAATTTTTTCAAAATACGAGTAGTTTTTCTTTAATTTTGTGACAAACGTAATAGGCCGCTGTAAATTTACTGCGCTTCGGACAGCTGGATGCGTCGTAAATTAGAATGTGCAATTTTGTATATTATTTCTTTCTTCGTTTCTTACATTCGAACTTTGTTATAGACTTACACATTAATATTTTAGAAATTGTTTATTTTGAAATATTTGAAATAAGTAAAAAGAATTAATAGCTCTCAGAATAGCGACAATGCAGGGTCTGCAACAATGGAATTCACTTTGCGCTCGCGAATATCTGTAAATTAGTGTCATTGTTGTGACCTAATGGAGCTGTATGAAAAGGAGTTATAATTGTCTAATTTATGTTGATATTTGCAGGCAAATATTTAGTTTTGCACCAAATGCTGTACCATTTGTAGTGAATAGAGAATTTGTTGCATGGTTTTAAAATACTCTTCCCTAATCATGGCTCAATGGAAGGTATTTCTATATTTCCAGGGTATCAGGCTTCTTTTTCCAATACAGGGTTACAAAACTTTTGCATTCTATTTTTGTGAAGTTGTAGAATTCACATAGTTCTGACAACACTGCAATGGAAATAGTGAGTTCCAAGCGAAGATGTTAGTAGCGCATAAAGTGCAATATTGCAGTACTACTTAGCTGTTTCCTCTAATACGGGAAAGTAAGTGCTGTTGTAGCATCACTAGTTTCAGTAGATGCACGTATTGAGAAAGGTAGCTATGATTTTGACGATTCTGGAACAAGCGGGCAAGCGAACGTATCTCGTCGGCAACAACGCGCAGATTTTCCGTAAGCTTCATTGTGCTACCAGAACGTGAAAAACAGTATAGATACAGATCTGGGGACTCTAGTATCTAGAGGGACTCTAGCATCAGTCGCCGCAGAGCGCTCATTGGACGCTGATTTCAGAACGAGTCCATAGACATCGACAACGCTGCAGTGGCGTGAACTCCGTATACAGTGGCGTAAGTTCAAGAGAGAAGGCCCTTGGAGCGACACAATACCCTTAATTAAAGACAGTCATTAATTTAATTTTGTGATTATAAACTGAATTTTAAGAGTGAAAACATTTATTTTAATAAATGATTACAGAAAATAAATTACCACTTTTGCAAATTCATGGTATAATTTAAAATTTAATTTTGGTGTTCCCTTTGTATTTACAAATTAATTAATGACAGAAGAAATGTTATTTTTCAACTACATCGGTTTTGTGTGCTCAGTTGATGAAATATTTAAATTACTCGGACGATCTTGTGTCATTTGACTTCGTAAACAATTTTTAATCATCTTTAGTTTTGCAAATGTTCTTTCGGCGCTGGAGACCATGACAGGAAGTGTCATAAGCACATGAGACAGTGTCCGGAATGATGTTTAATCACAGCTGACGTAATAAAGTGCGACGAGCTGCTCAGCTCGCGCGCCGACCCAGATCCAGGATCCCCTCCTGCCACGTCAAATTAGGAACCCTTCCAATTCGTCACAGCCCCGACGGAAGGCGCGCGAATTACATCCCCTGACCTAAAGGCATTTCTATACACGACAAACAAGTGTGCATTTATAGATTCCCAGAGAAATCTGGGTTACTTTTATATACTTTCCAATAACATGTAAACAGGTCAAAAGTATACATACGAAAATTGAGGAGCTCTCTCCAGCATTGTTCTTGGGAACGTTGTTCATGTTCGTCGTCAGGATTCTAGAAATTTGGTGTACTGTTCTTCGAGAATAAATTATCCTTTTTAAAAACTGGAATTTTGATGTCAAGAACTTAATTCGCGCGCCAGCGCCTGCGTCTCGCCTTCACCCCCGTCCTAAAATAGCAATAACAGACAGTGACGAACTGCCTCCAAGGATCACCCCGGGCAAGTCGCCCCGCCGGACGGTCCAGCACTGTTAGCAAAAGCACCGGAATTATTGAATTAAGAGGCCCTCAGATTCCGCGTAGGGAAATCCCCCAAGACATAAAGTCGTCACCAGGGTGGCTGGGTGGTCTTGCTTTGTCCGTCTCTGAGGCCCTGGCAAAATATCACAAATAACAATGAGAGCCAATGAGGTGCCCAGAAAATGACATCACCCTAAGAAGTGCCCTATTAGCTTCCGACTTGAGTCGAATCTTCTAGAACTCCAAATCTCGTCCAATCACATTAGAAATTACAATCACGTGTTGGGGCAATGCAATCATGCAGGAAAAGAGTGCGGATGTGTAGTAGAGGCTTGCGAGAGAAGTGGATTTTGGCTGAACAGAAATGTTTGGCGAACAGAGAACATCTTCAGACAGAACAGAGAAAATATTCGGAGAGAGCAGTTCTAAATTTTGACTTATAAAATTCTCGTCGCGAAGTGGTTGACAGTGACAGCCAGTGTTGGCCGACCAACTCCGTACCGGTCGTCCGAACATCACACATGAGAATTTATTCCATTCGGCGGACCAGCCGAGATCCATAGGGATCTAATCAATCAGCCGACCTAACGTGGCTGCATTGATACGGGTATAGTGGCGTCTGACGGCTTTAATCCGCTATCCACCGCCCGTGGCTCTTCTCAACAACTTCCGATCGGCGAGAGGCGGATTCCCGTGTACGCGAGCTGTGGGTCCTACGATGCCCGGTCCTGACAGCGACATCCCGGACGGCGGCGCCTGACTGTTATCCTGCCTGTGACAGCGCCAGTCGGAACGACAACAGGTGTGCAATTCGTCGACTCGAGGTACGGATCCACCACTTGCCTATTTCATTTGTACCAGTAACGTTAATGACAATTTCAAGAAAAAAATCTCGAGCAAGTGTCAGATTGGGTTTAAAATCAAAAATAGGTAGTTTGAGAAACAAGAAAAGGTTAAATTGTATTTTAAAGTAACAATAAACGTATTTTCGTCCTTCAAGCGAATAACACATTGAAGGAAATAGAAAACTTGTATCTGTCAATCCTGTGCATGCCCTCATTGTAATAGAGTACTCACCCCTGAGACGCTCATAAGCTGGTGCCGGATGTCAGGTAAGTGCCCGTTTGGCGCCCATTAACTTATAAATTTAACGAGCGCACCTGTCATCCGAATACCGACACACTTCGGTATGACGGTGCTTCCCCCCCCCCTTGTGTATGAGCGTGGGTTCATCACACTATTTTTCATTGGAGAAGTCTGTTTTCTTGTTAGGTATTGAGTTCCGACCTCTTTTTCTCTGACTTGTTTCCCCATCTGATGGCAGGGGTGTTTCTGTAAATTGAGCAGCGAGGGATGGTGTGGCATAACTTTCTCCGAAAAGAACTCTCTCAAAGGGAAATTCCTTTCTCCGATAATCAATTGACAGCAGTAGAGTCATTCTAGCACTGCAGGTAAGCTTTTCCAAACAACACAGATGCATCATATGCCCCTAAGGATCGGTCTCTGTTCCTTAGCCACTGGCAAAAGTAAGGTCCTCTCCATATACTCCTAACCAAGGTGCTGTGTTTATAGAAGGCGTGAAATGAAATATGATTGAACAGCATGGCTGCTGTCTCCGCAATCTCTCACCGGGACGACCTATGGTTTGAGTCCCGAAGATGGCAGATTTTCGACGCTTGACAGATAGCTGGGTCGAATTCAGCCACTATCTAGTGGCCACTAGTGTCTAGTGGCGCATAGTGGCTGTCTAGTAGAGAATGCAAGTGGCCAGTTGCTCAGTAGTTTTCCTTTGTTTTCTCCGATCAAAACCAGACTAATGTCGAAGCAGAACCCTAACAAAGGATCATGTACCGCGCGCGATCTTTCCTTGCCCTTCCTTGTCATATCATTTCTTCTTATTCTCTCTCTCTCTCTCTCTCTCACACACACACACACACACCCACACATGCACACACATAAACTTACATGCACTCCTCTACCACAAATCTGGAGATCAGACGGGAGCCTAGAGCTTGGCCCACCTGGGGCGGTAGTAAGTAGTGTTTTGTTGTTTCATATTATTGATAGGGTATGTGTAGGTTTATATTTATGTTTTATTTATTTATTCATGTGTGGCTAATGTTACCACAATATACTGAACATGAGAAATCGCGAATACACGACCTCATGAAATGGGTATTATGATGTTGGCAAAGAGGAATATATATATGTAATACTTTTAAGGCAGCAAGAAAGAAGACGGTGGAAGTGAAATTGTGAAGTGTGCACTAGTGCAAGAAGGTGCGAAGATGGTGACAAGTTTATTTCCGGGTAAAAGATAGTTCTTGTCATTTATTAAATGGATCATTGAATAAAATGACGCTTAAGAGGAGGGATAGCTGTGATATACCAAATGCGGGAGGGCATTCGATATTGAATAATTTAAGGCTTTAATGTTAATTTAAATTAGAATTAGGCACCTTAGTAACAGGTTGCTAGGGAGGAGACCGATGTTGCTAGGGAGGACAACATGTCACGATATTTGGTAAACGGGCACCTTAGTAACAGGGGTAAACAATTTCATGAGCCCGTGGATGTGGTGTAGAATGAGTCGAAAGATGCGTGTGTAAGAGTGGAAATTTCGCCCAAGAGTGCACCTTGGTTAGAGGAGTGAATATATAATATGAATCCGTTGGTAGGGAATGTAAAACAGAATTTTGGACAACAATGAACACGAGTTTTCCTGGATTGAAGAACGAAAAAATTAGTTACTTGGAACTCAGATTTCATAGCGAGAGGATCATTTCTGAATTAGGGGGTGCGTGTCCGAGTTCAGACTTAGTAGATTTTTGTGTGATCGAAAGTAGAGTCTTATAAAAATTCCGGAGATACAGTTCGGGACTTTAACTTTTTTTCTTCCGCGAGTGAAAGTGGTTGATAGAAACATTTTGGTGAAACCGTGCATTGACTTGGAGTATTTTCTTACCGATAGGGAGGAACTTTTAAGAAAATTGTCAACTTTAATTAGTTTTCACCAGTGACGAAGGTGAAGCACCAGGCTAAATGAACTTGTAATTATTTTGCCGAACAAGTGTTGATGGTGATATGGGAGGCTAGTCCAGTATGTGAATGGGAGTGACTTCGTGGCGTGCCGGAAGATACAAGATGGGCATCAAGACCGGAGCTGGTAACCGGTGGGTCGAAGGTGATGGTGTGGAGATATGCGGCGTCCGAACGGAGCATCCAACGATACAACGGGAAGAGAGCTCAGGTTAACGTTCGTACGAAAAATTATTTTATTTCTCATGGTCAAGACCAAAGTTAATAATTTTCAAAGAATGTTGTTTCGAATCAAAAGAAATCTTTAATTATAATAAATTTAAACTGTTCTAGTGCTAAAGAAAGTACAAAAAACAAATTTGGTTATTATTGTGCAATCTGGCACATCATCATTAAAAAAATACTTTCAGGTTTTGTCGTTTTCCGTATGGAAGCGAGTCTACAGGGGGCAGATTGTGGTTGAACGAAGAGGTAAGCCGAATTGTGCCCCTTGCGTATTCGAACCCATGATAGAAGCCCAACGTGTCAATAATAGAGATATATCTTGGATTTGATAAAATTGTTTCAAAGGGTTTTTTAATAATTAATTTGATAGAAACCGAATCGTTTCAATTGGCAGCCCAATGTGGGGCGTGAATAATCAGGAACACCCGTTTCACATGGTATGGCTGTAGCATCGGCGACATGAAGTGTCGACCGCGTAATTTTGATAATTCCTCTCTAATATTAACAATTCCCTTTTGATGACCATCAACTAACTTGAAAAAAAAAAACAAAAAAACAATTTCTTTAATTTTAAATCTAACTTAATGGGCCTTGAACCTTGAACTTGGGCCTTGAACAACGAGATTTCTGACGAATCAGGTTCTTATTTCCTCCCGATTGTACTTCCCTGTCGACAAGCTGAACAGCACTCTTGACCGTCGTCCGCTGCTACCATTTACCATCATTCTTGTTTAGGCTGCAATGCCCATTTTTGCTACATCCACACACGTAAATAATTACGTACTTAAATATTCCATCAACAGTTCATGTCGCGTCCGAATGTCCTTACGATCGCGTCACCCTAGCAGCTCACTTCTGCAAACTATTTTTCAGAAATACTCGCGTCTCGCAAAAAGTAAGCAAGAAATAAAAAAGCACCCAATTCACACACTTCGACTCCTTTTTTATTTCTCGCTTAATGTTTCTGTCTGAGCAAATATATTCATTTCTTTTGTAATTAATAAACAATTTACATGTTTCTGGAGTGTTTCTATGCTTCTATAATGAAAATTTTTGCCTAGAAATAATTTTTTGAGTGCTTATTGCGGTTTAACCATTCGGAATATCCAAGTAGTTTATTAGACAAAATATGTTTAGAATTGTCTTAAAAGCTTATTTGCGAAGTTTCAACGTTTCCTTCCCGGACCTGCGCGCGCGCGTGCGTGTGTGTGTGTGTGTGTGTGTGTGTGTATATGTGGTGCTACAGAATAGTACAGAGTTTCCCGTATTCGTTTTTTCTATTTCCTTGGGTCTGGGCTAGCTATTCGGCGTTGCCACATACTCTTGCCACCTGCCCTCTATCGCCGCCCAAAGTACATTTTTTTTGCATTTTCTTCATTTTTCGGTTCCCTAATGGTAGAACGGAAATATTAATTTTAGAATATTAAAGAACACTAAAACCTCGTTCTAAATGGCAATTTTCTTTGAAAAATTGGGAGCCGTTTTTAAGAAAATGGCGTGCCGACTTAGAAACTCTTTTTCACAGAAAATTTTCGAGTTTTCGAAAAACTTTATTAGATATCTTTTTAAGAAATACAATAGCATTTACAAATTGTAGTAAATGTGACAATTAAAGGTGTGAGAAAACTTTCAAAAAAATTACATTTGTGTAATTTTTGAAGAAAAAACACAAAATGAACTTTACGTCACATTAAAGAGAGCAATTAGCACTATCTGTTCTAAACGTTTGAGAAACAAAATGTGAGCTATTTATGAGAAAATGGCTTTGCGCGTTTCTGAAAAGGCGGAATTTTGAGCTACCGAGCTCACGGAAAACGGTTGAGTTCTCGAGAAACTTTGTATGAAATTATTTACGAGCACATGTACTCGTAAATATAATAATGTGAAAATCGCCGTTAATGTAAATATTAACGACGTGAGAGACAAGACAATAAAATGAAATTTTTGTAATTTTTGAAAAGAAACAAACAAACAAAGAATAAAGCAATATTGCCTTTATGTCATCTCATAGAGTACATACAGTAATACCCCTACTAAAAGTTTAAAGAAGAAAGTTGAAGCCGGTTTTGAGGAAGTCTTTTTTGTGTAATTTTTTAAAATTGCACATATTGCACGCAATATTGCGCTAAATCGTATAAAATTATCAAAAATGTACAAGATCTTAAAGAAAGAAATAATTTTGGACAACAAATTTCATTTGAAGGAAAACTATCTTCAATTTTATAGTTGTAGGAAGACACTGAAAAAATTTTGAATTTTTTGAATTTTTTGAAAAAAACAGAGTATTCAACCAACATGAAACCTGTGTCATTCTCTTAAACAATCTTCAAACTATCCAACGACAGAATTTAGTCAAAGTTGTTGGCGCCATTATTTTTAAAATTTTGGAAGTGTCTCAGGGGCTTCATGTAAAGTACCTCCCAAAATTAAAATATCGATTTAAAATTCAAGGAGCCACGAGATCAGTCAGATCGATCGGGGAATATCAATTTTGGAGAAAATCGGCTGAACAGTTTAGTCGCACGAGTTGTTCAGACAGACAGAGACGTTTTGCCTTCATTTGTTTTTTTAGTTACCAAGGACCCACAAAACAGGGATTTTGGCTGCACCATGTTAGGGGATTTTTTTCTTAATTTAGCAACTGGATTTATCCACTTTTTCATTATCTGGGCCCGGCAATGAATTTTTGTTCTGCCGAAAATCTGCCGTTTTTTTCGCGCAGAATTACATAACTTTCCCCATAACTAAATATTTCACGTCAAATGCAACCTGGAACACTCGGTAGCATTTTGAATCTATATCGTTAAATAACTTCTAAACGAAGCGTTCTAGGGCATCAAAAATTAAAGTCTTGAGGCCGAAGGCCTAAAAAAAGTTTCTCACATCGTAATCTACAGGATGAGATCATGCGATTCATGAACATTCTATTACATTTTTGCTGGTCTGGCGCTTCTCGGTATTACCTCACCTGCTCCGAGAGGCAGAGACAGAGGCACACAGAGATAGTCAGATTGAGACAGGGACAGAGAGACGGAGAGACAGAGAGATAAAGAGGGAGGGAGGGAGAGGTAGTGAGAAAGGGAAATGGAAGGGGAAGAGGGAGACGAAGGGCAGAACAACGACTTCGGGGTTCCGCTAATAATACACAAATTCTAACTACCGTAGCATTCAACTGCGTAGTAACATTTTACGTTCACGAAACGCAGTGAATTGGGAGCGGGCGACTTATGTTTGGAGCTAAATCACACAAAACATATTCGTATTTTCAAAAACTTCATGACCTTATTTGAAGATACGTTTTTTATGAACACATTTCATTTAGAAAAAATGTATCTTCGTAAATATTTTTCAATATTTTCTCAGGCCCAAATTCAAACACAAAAAAATATTTTTGAAAAAAATAAAAATAAATATATTTTTTACTGTCTTAGAAGCCTGGAACAGGTTCGAAAAAGTGTCAAACGTTCCTTTTAAAACACAAATTGAATTAAAAACACAAAATAAAAATTAAAATAAATGCACAAAACTTGCAGTCATTTTCAAAATATATTTCAAGTCCAGGCGTTTTATAGGCGGGAAAATGTTTTTTTATTTTTTTTAACTGCAGCCCATCAATTAAAAACATCTGAAAAAATGCACAACAATCTGTCTTTCAAGAGGAACGTTTGACATTTTTTCGAGCCTGTTCCAGGCTTCTAGTACACAGTAAAAAAATATCTTTTTTTTCAAAAATATTTTTTGTGTTTGAATTTGGGCCTGAGAAAATGTTGAAAATATTTTTCTGATAGTACAAATTGTTTTCTTATTGATCACATTTTTTCAGTCAGATAAAATAGTGTTAAGTTGACGAAAAAAAAATGAAAATAAAAAAACATGTTTTTGGCTGATGAGGGGTGTGAGTGGTACGGGGGCTAAGAAACCTTTCAAAAATATTATTTTTATGTTAGAATTATAGTGTAACTACTCGTATGTAATTTGGTTGTGGGTAACATTTTACCATCATATCGGGGGGGGGAGACTTTATCTTTTAGACCAAAACGTGTTGTCTTGCTTTAGACGGCAGGCCGGGAGCGTCCACATTCTTCACAAGACCAGCACTAAAAGAGTGTGTGTCATGTGCAGTTCCTTCGTGTCAAAAAACTTGTCTAAGGCTTCTTTCTTGAACCCGTTCACTCTCGTTATTGAGGTACCTATAGGCTTAAGGACTGTGATTTTGTTTTTGTGTAAAAGTTCAAAAGGAGTCATATCTTCAACATTTGAGGTAAAAGGATGCTAGATATTATTTATCGTGCTAGTTGATATGCCGTTCTCCAGACATCTAATCTAGTAAGGCAGTAAAAGCGATTATTCATTTCAAGATACTCCATCAACTGTTTCTCAATATTATTAGGAAGAATAGGTTTACACCCAACTTTTCAAGAAACACAATCTTCAGATGACCGACAGCAAAGAATAAATTTATGAAGTATCGTCAGAAATGATTCCACAACACCAACCAATGCATACTCTACGTTACCTGCACATTGGCCATCTTGAATTTGAGTAGTTGGCGTCACGACACTGTATATTTCAATTTGATTGAACACTCTCCATACTTTATGTCTCTTTAAGACTTCATTAACATTCAAACTGTTATTGGTTCATCTTAACTCTTCAGGCCAACTTTTCCGTATTTATTACGAAATCCTAACCTAAATCTGGTCTTTGTGGTTAGGCAGAAGAGCAGGCTAAATGGCCTGAGCCTCGCCACAAATAAAGACATTTATTTATTTAAATCTACTTCTAAAAAGGTTACAAAAATCTGGAAAAATGACTTCACGCACTGTAGCCGTGTCCACAGTATGACTGACTGCTAACTGCCATGTCCACTGTTTAACAAATAGGATCGACTGCAATTATTTCCCGCTCCTCCCGATGGAGTGCAACGCTCTGCCAATTCCATCTACACTATGTGTAGATTGGCGTTGGCTTTGCACGCCAGGATCGTACTAACTATAAAAAGACGTTTTCGCATTATCCTCACACTTGCAGTTTTGCATCCATCCTCCACAAAAGAAAACCAATGAGAAGGAAATGTATATGTCAAGGGGTGGTCAAGCGGGGTAATTCGCTACTGCCAGTCATAAAACTATTCGCTCCCGATGTCACGATCAATCAAACTCCCAATACTGCAGCTGTTCTCGTGCAGAAATATTCCCGGCGCGGCGGCGGTGGCGGCGGCGGCAGGACGTCCCGTCTCCAGGATGAACAAGATTGCGGACACCGTAGGCGGCAGGTTTGCGCAGAGGGCTGGACGTCCGCAGGATCCACTACAAGGCGGCAGGGGAAGATGCACTACGTTTAGAAAGTGGGTTTCGAAAGGTTTAAAAGCCTTCCTGGCGCCGCCGGAAGGCCGGGCGTTGGCACGGGCGGCGCGGCGCGGCGAGGCGAGGCGGAGAACGGAGGAACGCCGTAACATCGGTCCTCCAAGGAGAACCGACCCGAGATGCTTCTCCTTGCTGCAGCCTCCGTCTTCTCCGACGCGGCTTCACGGGGAGACGTGGCTCAGGGAATCAACTGATGTCACTGCAGCGCCTCTGACCCGGAGGTCCTAGGATCGAGTCACGACAGTGGCAGGATTTTCGACACTAGCTAGAGAGCTAGGTCAAGTTCAGTCGCCGTCTGGAGGAGAATTCTAGCGGCCGGCTGCTCTGATCGGTAGTTTTCCCTGGTTTCTCCGATCAATACCAGACGAATGCCGGAGCAGTATCCTAACAAACAGGCTACGGACCGCGCGCGATCTTTCCTTCCCATTCCTTGTCCTATCGTACCCCTTATGTACACGCATTCATACTTATATTCACTACACACTACCACACATGCCAGGAGACCGGTGAGGAGCTTAGAGCTTGTCTCGGCTGGGGCGGTGCCCCACTTGTGGGAGACAAATGGAGAAAATATCTATAAATAGCCATAGTGGTCAGCCACATTTAGTGAAACAACTTTCATGACATTGTGACGCTAAATTAATCGTTTAATAAATCTAAATTGTAACTTGTAAAGAATAAATGTATGAAATAAATAAATATACCTCAATACGACGACAAAAATATGTACCAAGTTGTATTCCGTCCTCCTGTGTGTTAAATATGATACCATTCTTACAATTTTTAATCTGATTTTCAGATTTAGTAGCACAAAGGGATTTATGAATCAACCAGTTCATCGCCCAAACAATTTCATGGCAACAATCTAATATATTGAGAAGCCAAGGCGCCATGTCGTATTAGCATATCGAGGTCGATCTAAATGACCAGAGGCTTTAGGCAAAGACAAGAAGACAACACTTATTTATGATCAATGTTGCTTTCAGAGCGGTCTTTATTGTGTGCTTCTCTTATACTGCCATAATTCGACCAAATGTTCTTCACTGTTTCACCGAATAGTAATGGGAATATCTTGTAACCAAAACATGCCACAACTTCAAAAAACTTGCCCAAAGGGCAGGAATTTGGGTTGTGGTTTGCGTCCATTAAACTATTTATATCAATTATTGTGGTGAGTAAATATTGATATTATTAGTTCGATTTAGGGAATTCTGAACAACAAGGAAAAGAAAACTACTCGGATCAATTGGTTTGAGGCACCACCCATTGTGTGTGCAGGGTGGGTAGAATAGGTAGCTATCGGTGGTATGAGATTCCTGATGGTGCATGATAACTAATAGCATGGAACTGCCTGCTTACCATTAAAATAGAAGGCATTCGTTTGAGACAAATTCACCATGATTGTGATAGTCACGAATGTTTGTGACTCTCTCATTCTCTATTCATTGTATGGAACCTTTCCGCTGTTACGAAGGTGGGGATATGTTGACATATCCTTCCACAATTGCGATGACACAATGATTAAAAAGGCTTTATGTTTTTGACCTTGCCGTCCGCTTTCCTTGTTACTTGTCACCAACAAATGACAAAATATTTATTTTTATTTTTCCTGCATGTAAACAAAATGTATTATTATAATAACTGAAGTAAGAGTTGTTACAGTCCAACATTTCGTCATTTCAACATCTATATTAAACTGATTTTCTGCAGATCTGTAAATGAAATTTCACGTTAAATATTCACGTTAAAGATATAATAAATTATTAGGGGATTAATATACCATTCTGTTTACATTCTCATGTACTGCTTACGTACAGTGAAGATCTTGCAATGCTGCAACTTTTTTTTACAGAAAAAACTCGTTTTGCGATGGCCGAGAAGCGTATAATTTTTGCTCCTATTTATAGTAATTAACTTTCTCTAATGTTGATCCGAGTGGCCGAGTTCGCTAAGGCAGTAGTATCTTGGCGATCTTGGGCCGAAGGATCGAGGGTTCGAGTCCCGCCTCGGGCATGGTTGTATTTGTACTTGTGTTTGTCCTTTCACACCTCATCATCTCCGTATCACTTTATTCAGTACGCCCACCGTTAAATCAATAATGGTCGCTTATGACCTCGTAGTTAATGCGACCTTAAATAAACAAAAAAAACCTTTCTCTAATTTGTTGTGTAGTGCGAATCCATACTTTAGGGGTCCTTGATACCGAACAAGTTTTCAGAAAAACGTCTGTCTTTCCGTCTGTGGACAACGTAGTTGGATCTACTAAATCGTTCGCAAGATTTTCCCCAAAGTTGATATTCCCTGATCGATCTGGCCGCACCCAAGGCCCTGAGAATTTGAAACGGATATTTTGATTTCGGAGGTACTACATTTTATTTATTTACCAGTAAAACATGTTAAATGTAATAAGTAAAACAGTTTAATATAAAAATGGCCCGGAAATGTAGTTGACTCCCCTCTATAGGGGCCATAAAAAGTAATTGCTTCCCTCCTCTTGTTCTGAGGCGTGACATATTCAACATTCGCCGAGTAGCGAAGTCGCTCAGCAAATAGCAAGCAACTCATCTTCACTGCTCGGGATTCGGCGAGCAGTCACTGGCTACTTGCCGAATACCCAACGTGTGGAGCCACCTTTAGGCTATGCACGCTATGCCGGGGTGACCAGTTGAAAATCTGACTTCAGAACTATATTTACTGAACTATGTCTATTGTATGTCCCCGAAAATTCATGCCATACGTTTAATAAACATTGAATAACATATCCTTATATAGTATTTGTGTAACTTCTAACCGTCCGACCTCACGCGTCCCACAAATCGAAAAAAATGAGGTGTCATTCAATGCGTCTCGGTTGGTTGATTAATTGATTGTCAGATATTCCGGGCGCGTCAACGACTAGGGTCATTACTCCCGTAAGTACAGTGCATGTTTTTGCTCGGGAGATGGCGGTGGTCTTTCCCTCGCTGGATGGCGAGGTCTGACGCCGACGTACCGTCGGCTAGCGAGGTTTTCCACAACCCCAGGTATCTCCCACTAGCTGGGGCCCCGCCCAAGCCTGGACAAGCTCAAAGCTCCCGACCGGTCTCCCGGGATGTGTGAAAGTGTAGTGCATGCTAGTGTGTGTGTGTGAGGGGTGAGGATAGGACAAAGGATGGGAAGGAAACATAGCGCGATGTCCGTGGCCCGTTTGTTAGGGTACTGCTCCGGCATTCGCCTGGTGTTGATCGGGGAAACCAAGGAAAACTGCCAATCAGAGCAGCCCGCCGGTAGAATTCGTCCCCAAACAGCGACTGAATTCGACCTAGCTGACATGCTAGTGTCAAACATCCTGCCACCAATGCGTCTCGGTCTTCGTGGAGGAACTGACCATGGTTTCGAACTGAGAAAATTCCAAACTAATGGTCATTACATAACATTTTTTGGGGAGAGGTACTACAAATGTGAAACACTGTGAATGAACTTTCTGTCTTCCCTGCATTTCGTGAACCCTTAGGACATTATTTACAAGACTGATGGACGTCCAACCTAATTACGAAATAAAATAAGCATTGGGGATGCAGATGACTAACTAACATGATGTATTTACAATTTCTTCTTATTATGAACTTACTACATGCGATAAATAAAAGCTTTCAACATAAAGGAACCTGCCGGGGTGCAAAGTTAAGATATTTATTAAATAATTTATCATACATATAATTTTAAATAATATTTTAAACTTTTAAATGCTACTAAACACATAAGTGTTCTTTTAAATACTCCATATTAATTAATTCTGACTACCCGCTTTGAAACATTTCTAAGTAAAAAGAACGGGTGAGATCCTCGCAATCTTTCCTCATCATTCGTCCCTGATTGCCTCACCTTGGGAGACCACCGTTAAAGTGTTGTGCACCCCCCAAGTGTCTGTGTAGAATCCATTGCACCACAGACACTTCTCTGGCCTGCAATCGGTCCGGGTCCATCTTTCTGCAGACACTAATTAGGTATTTGCCAGTTTCTTAATATTTCTATGTTTTTTTGTACTAACAGTCATCGGTAGTCTGTCCGATTGGGCCTTGATTGGCCATGGTAATTAAGTGCCTTCTCAGATGCTGTTAAGAACAGATCACACTCTACGGCATATACTGTCTGCTTGCAATGCCATCAAGTTTGGCAGTCCTTTCGTTCCATTAATCTTCATTACGCGTTTGTTCCCGCTATTAAGAATTTCCGCCTTATGTTCTTTGATGAGCTATGACTACTTACAATTATACATTACTTATCAGGCCCAAGACTGATCGCTATGGTTCTGTATTCCCAGAGAATGGATTCCTAAAAGTATCTTGTTTTTCGTTCTTTCTCTCTCTCTCTCTCTCTTTTTTGTTATTTAAGGTCGCATCAACATCTAGGTCATTAGCGACCGCTATTGGGTTTAACGTTATGGTAACTGTGAAGATGACACGATATGGTGACGTTAGGGGGTAAAGGGCGAACGCAAATACAACCATGCCAGAGGTGGGACTCGAAACCGCGATCCTTGGTTCCGAGATCGCCACACTACTGGCTTAGCGATCTCGACCACCGGGGATCGGCTATCTCTTGTTTTGTTTACGGAAAAATGGACGACATACCTCAGAGCGCCCTGGTGGTTTCAGGCTGTATCTTCTCCGCCGCCGCCGAGACCGCGCCACGCCGCTCTGCGCAGGCGTGACCAGGGCGTGACCGTACTCTCTGGGCGTGACAAGCTCCTGCACCGCACCTCGTCGCTGTCACTGCCTTTCACGGTCGGCCTCCTCGCTCCTCCACGACACATCTCGGGACCTTGGGGACCACCGCCTCGGTGCTACGCTTCCCATTGCGGCAGCCCCGCCTTTGCCATCCGACTAGGCACGGACGCGGGGGCGGGGATGGGACGGCGTGAACGGGGACGGACGCGGAGAAGGGGCGGGTCCGAGCCTGCGCCAGCAGACATTCGCGTTTCGCGCCATTGTGAACACTCCTTGCGCAGACGATTCATTGTTTTCCTGACTTGGGTTGGATGTACTGCAGGAAGTTCTGGAAAAGTTCCCTGCAACTAATTTCTACATATGCGTTAAAGTTGCAACAAGCGTTTTTTCAGCAACCGTTTCAAACGAATTAAAAGAGTCTTCTCCAACATAGAACTTTTAAAGAACTACTTTTCGAACTGAATACGAAATAGAACCTTGTAAAGTGTCAGGTGGCGGATTTTCGACAGTAGCTGTATAATTGTTGTCTAAAAGTGAATTCTAGCGGCCGGTGTCTCCGATCAATACCAGGTTAATGACAGAGCAGCATCCCGAAAACGGATGGACCGCGTGCGAGCTTTCCTTCCTCTTTCTTGTCCTATCCTTTGCCCTCACATATATCTACATTGACATGCACTACATTACCGGATATGTCGGGAGACTACGCGGGAGCCTAGAGTTTGTCACTGCTGGGGCGGTGCCTCACAGGAGGAGATCCCTAAAACGGAAATCTCCCACAAGTTGCCGTGTAGGTCGGTGGCGGATCTCACCCTCCAAAAAGGGGAAAACTTCCAAAGAGGGCCACTTCCTGTGATGAAAACTTTTACTAGACTGACCGGACTAATGACCATAGGAGTTGACGTGCCCGGAAACATGAATACATCGAATTCATTGTGTGTATTTCGAATTCAAGAGAGATAAAAATAGTTTTAGACCAGTGACAGAATTAAATATTACGTCTGAATGAATATATAGTATTTTTGTAGTATTACTGGAAATATTCTAATTTCTAACTTTAAAATATAAAACTGAAATAATCTTGCTTTATTTTTTCGCCATTTCATTGGCATTTAAAATCAGTACGTTAACAATAATATTACGCTGTATTGAATGGTATCCTGGCACACATGTATTAAATGAACGGGACGAAATAAACCATAACAAATTTGGTGAATGGGATACTATTATAATAGTATCCCATGATAATTATCATTACTGTAAGAAATAATTAATATTAGTTTTCTGGCTGCCGATGGTCTGCCTCAGTGCAGCTTCTGGTTCTGTTTTCCTCTACTGATATGAAGCGAATTCAAAGAAGTTAATAAACACTTGACATTTGAGTTTCTATTAGGTACTGAATAGGATCATATTTTTCCTGAAATATTTCTTACATTTTTGTGGCAGTCTTTAAGGGTCAGATGACTCCTCGAGTTTTCTGTAACTTTATCATTTGAAGTTGATGTGTGAATGGCATCAAAATTTCCTCATTCGTGTATATTTGGAGTTGCAAAAACTTTCTTCCTTTAACCATTGTATTACGAGTCTTTGACATTAAAACATGAGGAGGAGTCTAACACGCACTGGTTTATTTTTTTAAAATCATTTTTACGTCCTTCGGATGAGATTGACAAATACCAATAAACACATGGAATAATAATAACAATAATAATAATAATAATAATAATTTTATTATCTTGCAAATGGACTGTTGTCCGGTGGCAAGTTACAAATACAATAATCTTAGACAATATTCAAAATGTAATACAATAGTAAAACAAGATTATTATAATAATCAAAAATAATATTAATAATACAATAATTAATAATACAAGAGTACTCCCAATTTTTATACAATTAAGAATTTTGAAAGTAAATAGTACCTTACAAGTAATACAATAGTTATTTATGTATCTAAGGCGCCAAGTAGACGCCCTCGCCCCGAGGGCGAACCCCTAACCCAAGAGCCTCCGGCCCGAGGGGTCGGATGCCGCCCGTGGTGCGTACAAAACTGCTTACGACTTATTAGCTCGTTGCTGAATCCAACTAGAATTCAAATCAATTTTATATTTTTTTCGGGGGGGGGGCGGTCTAAATGAAAGACGATTTTGCCTCATTTATCAATATGATGTCAGATAAACAAAACAGCGTGTGTATCTGAGGATTGATAAGTTCGTAGAAAATGAAAGAATATTGTTAAGTTCCTGCGTAAATTCTCACAAAAACCAACAAAGCTACGGAAGGTGGTTTCCAGTAAAATATCAAGAATTAAATGAAAATGATTATAGGGTGTTTGAGAGTTATATGTAAAATTACAGTGTGAATTGCGCTGATGAAACAGTGTTTTTCGGTTATTTGCGTCAGTTGCAGAAGCACACCTGTCTCTACAATAAAAAAAAATTAAAAAATGCTAACTAAAATTCAGTAAAACCTTCATAAGAAACAGTTCGGGACATTTGCCTCTTACAGACAGGAGTTCTTAAAAGCGAGAAATGCCAATATAAGTTCATATTCGTAAACTGTAGAAAAATTGTTTTATTTTGCCATTTGTTGTCAAAATTTAATAGTTTACAAAGAAACAATCTGGAAGACTGAAGACCGAAAAGATGGTAATACATAAATTGATATTTAAACGTGTCACTTGATCCTCGTCTAATTCATCTCCTAATGTAATGAGCAAATGATACATAATTAAGTTACTCCTTAATTTTCCGAATTAAACATTTTTTCCGTTTCGAAGAAAACTAGTGGTGCTAAAACAACCCATACTTTCTCTCCCCTAGTAATAGTTACATAATACTATTTATATCGCAATTACTCTTCAAATTAAAACATCTCAGTCATCATTTTTGTAAAAACCACTTACAAATTGTAGAACATTAGGTGCGGGCTCCTCGGTCAGTGGTCAGCAGACTCTCAAGTCCTTCCGCAACAACATACATACAGATAAAAGACAAGGGTCAAACAACCATGCCCACAGCGGAACTTGAAACCGCGACCTTTCAGACCGAGGCGCTGAGTTGGCACACGCTCTAGCCACCTCGGCCATCCAGGTCGACGACCATTATAACTGCTTTCATAACTGCTTTCATTAAATCATGTCCCAACAATGAGACGTAATTCTCCGATCTATAGCTGCTGCCTCGCGGGACGGAATATCATTGTCGCATTCCAATTTGATATTTCTGAAGGCTTGCAATTTTTCTTTCATATTACATTTAAATAGTATTTGAAGAGAAAACCTAATAGGGCTAATTTCAATTACAGTTTACTTGGAAGAAATTACATAAATACATTGAGAATGCAAATACATTCCTCGCAACTCGAACAAAGAATATGGACTATCAATTAGATTTTTAAAAATTTATAAAAGATTAATTTGTAAATGTATAACAAAAAATTGAATGTAAAAAACGAACAAAGAATACAAATATACAAATTCTAAATTACGTAGCATCCAACTGCCTCCCAAGACTTCTCAAATACGTTCACGAAGCGCAGGAAATTCGAAGCGGGCGACAATGCTTGACATCAAATTACTCACACAAAAAAAACCCTCATATATTCGAAAAATTGAACGTGAAAATATTTGAAGATCTGTTTTTGATGAACATATTCCATTTAGAAAAAATTGTATCTTCACGGTTGTAATTGTAGGAAGACGCCGATTTTTACTTTCCCGTATACGTACGTATACACGGAGTGATATACGTAGTATAGGGAAAGTTATGTAATGCTGCGCGAAAAAATGGCCAATTTTCGGCGGAAAAAAAATTAATTGCCGGGCCGTGAAAACGAATAAGTGGATAAAACCAGTTGCTAAATTAAGAAAAAAAATCCTCTATCTCGTGGTGTGGTCAAAATCCACGATTTGTTGCTTCTTTATACTTAAAAATCGATTGACGGCATTCCGTCCGTCTGTCCGTCTGTGGTCAACGCTAGCGCCTAAACCGTTCGGTCGATTTTCTTCAAAATTGATATTCCCCAGTCGATCTGATTCTAGTCGAAGCTTTGTGATTTTGAAAAAGATTCTTTAAAATTTGGGGGTACTTTATATGAAGCCCCCCGGGGATTTTCAACATTTTCTCAAAAACGGCTCCAAATTTTTTCTTTAAATTTCTTGTATGAATAGAGGAAAATTCACTTTTTAACATGCCATAGGTCCGATTTTCACGTACAGCTCTGAATTTCCGAAAATTGTGAAAGTTTGAATTTTTTTCGGCGTCTTCGTCAACTACAAAATTGAAGATAGAGATTTTTTCTTCAAATAAAATTTGTTCTGCATATTGAGTTCTTTAATAAGGTCATGTAAATGTTTTTCACAATTTTGGTAGTTTTCGTGCAATATTGCGTGCAATATGTGCAATTTTAAAAAATTACAAAAACAAAATTTTCTCAAAAACGGCTCCAAATTTTTTCTTTAAACTTTTGGTAGGGATAGTGGTAAATGTACTCTATCAATGACATAAAAGCCATTTTGGTCTATCAGTTGGTTTTTTCAAAAATTACAAAAATGTAAATTTTTTTACTTGTCTCTCACGTCGTTAATATTTACATTATCGGCGATTTTTTTACATTATTATATTTACGAGTATATATGCTTTAAATAATGTCAAGTAAAGTTTCTCGAAAACACTACCGTTTTCTGTGAAAAGTAGCTCAAATTTCGGCATTTTCAGAAATGCTCAAACGTCATTTTCTCGTATATGGCTGCAATTTTTTTCTTGAAACTTTTGTAACGGATAGTGCTAATTACACTCATTAGTATAGCGTGAAGTTTATTTTGAGTTTTTTGTTTTTTTCAAAAATTATATAAATGTAAATTTTTTGAAAGATCTCTCACATCTTTAATATGCACATTATCCGCAATTTGTAAAGATGATTATATTTGTGAGTGTAAGTGCTTCAAATAACTTCAAATAAAGTATTTTGAAAACTCAAAAATTTTCTGTGAAAATGAGCTTCAAATTTCGCATTTTTAGTAGCGCTAAAACGCCATTTTCTCTTAAACGGCACAAAATTTTTAAAAGAAAATTGCCATTTACGGCTATGTTTTTGTGTTCTTTAATATTCTAAAATTAATGTTTCTGTTCTACCAATAGGAAACCGAAAAATTAAGAAAATGACAAAAAAAATGTACTTTTGGCGATGATAGATGGTAACTGGCAAGAAAGAGTATGTGGCAATTCCGAATATTGACAAATAAATAAATAAAATAAATACGGTCATGCTTAATTTTTTCAAAATACGAGTAGTTTTTCTTTAATTTTGTGACAAACGTAATAGGCCGCTGTAAATTTACTGCGCTTCGGACAGCTGGATGCGTCATAAATTAGAATGTGCAATTTTGTATATTATTTCTTTCTTCGTTTCTTACATTCGAACTTTGTTATAGACTTACACATTAATATTTTAGAAATTGTTTATTTTGAAATATTTGAAATAAGTAAAAAGAATTAATAGCTCTCAGAATAGCGACAATGCAGGGTCTGCAACAATGGAATTCACTTTGCGCTCGCGAATATCTGTGAATTAGTGTCATTGTTGTGACCTAATGGAGCTGTATGAAAAGGAATTATAATTGTCTAATTTATGTTGATATTTGCAGGCAAATATTTAGTTTTGCACCAAATGCTGTACCATTTGTAGTGAGTAGAGAATTTGTTGCATGGTTTTAAAATACTCTTCCCTAATCATGGCCCAATGGAAGGCATTTCTATATTTCCAGGGTATCAGGCTTCTATTTCCAATACAGGGTTACAAAACTTTTGCATTCTATTTTTGTGAAGTTGTAGAATTCACATAGTTCTGACAACACTGCAATGGAAATAGTGAGTTCCAAGCGAAGATGTTAGTAGCGCATAAAGTGCAATATTACAGTACTACTTACCTGTTTCCTCTAATACGGGAAAGTAAGTGCTGTTGTAGCACCACTAGTTTTTTTTTTAATTTTCGAAAATCAGGGATTTTAACGAACATGAGACCCGCACAATTCTCTTAAACGTCCTTCACACTATCAACAACAAAATTTAATCAATAACGTTGGAACTTTTGTTTTTTGAATGTTCCAGGGGTTTCATGTAAAGTACCCCCCAAAATTAAAATATCGGTTTCAAATTCAAGGAGCCGCAACATCAACCAGATCGATTGGGGAATATCATTTTTGGAGAAAATCTTTGGAGAATTTGTTGTCGGTCGTGATCATTGGATGATGTATATAATATTATTAAAAAAGGAAATAGATTGAAGAGAATGGAACGATACTGATGAGAATGTAAAGTACTTTACTCTCTAGATTGCGTTAAGGCTATTTCACTGCTGTTTTAAGAAGATAATATTGTTTACCTACATCTCATGGTGTATGCTTCGTTCTAGTTATTAATCTCTATATTTACGTAGTAAATTATTTTAATTGTTCTTTAAGAGGAATTATGAAAAATTAAATTATCTAAAATTCGAATTATCTGGAAATGATGAAAATTTATAAAATATAAAATGTATAATAACTTTTAAGATTATGGGTACACCATCGCTTTTATCTTCATAAATTCATCCTTTTTACCCATCACCATTTTCCAATTTTAGAAAATCAAGTAATGGAGAAATGAATAACGAAACGAAGTGCATGTTATATTGCTGCATCTTCAGAAATTCGCAAAAAAATTATCTTCGTCCCCAAGCTCTAAACACGTAGTTTAGGAAATTTAGAATGAACTAAAAGACTTTCATACACAAAGATCATTTTCTAAATATTATATTTTTGTCCTAAAAAGAATTGCTCTCATTTAACATGAATGTGTGAGAATGAGAAAGAAAAGTTACATAAATCTTAGTTTCTTTTACATTTAAATAGCAAGCATAAAACCACATCAGTAGGCTACTTAATCAATGTTATATTTCTCTAGCACTGTGTAGTGACTAAATTGAGGGGTTCCTTGATAATACTGATAGCTCAACAAGGGTCACTGCTATCTGTCGTAAACGTTCAGCAATCCGGAGGTCGAAAGTCCATCACTCCATTTGGTAACCTTTACCGAAACTTGATATAATTTTCAGGAGCAGTAAAATCTAATGGTTTATGTAGAGTTCGAAGTATAATGTGGGATACAAACAATGTATAAATAATTACTTCGTTAACATTTCAATGGTATATATTTAATTCTTATTAGTTCGAAAATTCAAAAACCGTTCCCTTAACACATACTCACTAAGAAATATTATTACCATGGATGTCCCCTATGACATGTGTGAACAGAAATCTACTGAATGCCTACAATCATTCTACTGAAAAAGGAAATATAAACCTTGAGATATTACAAGAAAAACGAATAACTTGTCGTAATACAAATACATTCGTATAAAATCTTCTGAAGTAAACAATAAAATTAAATGGTACATTTTGCATGCTTCCATGTTAATTACATGGTATCTATAAAAAAATTAGCAAATGTATTTATTTAACGCCAAAACTAGTTAAAACCTGTTTTAGAAGGAGAGTAGAAATTGAATTTGTGCGTTTCCTTGTGCTTTTCCCTATCATCGCTCTTGCACTACTAGTATTTCATCTTGAATAAATGAAGCCATCTAAAGCAAGCAACGCCCAGAAACCAATCTCAACCAAACCATTTCCAAAATTTTTGGCTAATTTTACGCTAATTAAATGCTCTATTCCCGAATTTTAGGCTCCTCTGGATTTCCGAAAATCGTGGGCGCTTTAGACTAAAGCTAGCAATGCCCACCCAGAATCAATCTCAAAATCAATTGCAAAATCTGAAACCCTTCCCAAAATTTAAGAATAATTTTAGGCTCTTGGAAAAAAATTATCCCCGCGTTCAAATTCCAAAAATCAGGGCTGTACAAAGCGAAACAATTTACATTGGTTTTTATGGGCGAATAAACACCAAAATCAAAAAAACCTTAGGAAAAATCTGAAAACCTTCAATATGATCACGTTCAATTCTTCAAAAATATAAGTATTTTTGTTGTTGTTTTTTTGCGTCATACAGGCAATTTTTAAATTTCAAACAATTATGTTTTCAGAATCGGATCCAAACATTTTTAAAATTTGTTCCTGTAGCCATGAGCTGTAAAGATAGTGGTGATGGTTCCATTTTCGGCGCTTCCTCAGTATTTTCAAAAATAAAACAAAAATCGGAAATGTAAATTTAAATTTCACTACGTTTGACGCGTTGTTAATTAGCAAAATCGCAACACTGGTTTCAAAATTCTTCAAATTCATTCCATTGTTGTGAGTCGTGATGATAGTATGATGCATATTATTCTTATGAAAGGAAACAGAGTAAAGGAAGATAGTAATAAATTTAAATTAGAACTAACAAAAACACTTATTGGCTTTAATAAGTTTTGATAGCTGATTATGGTATTAAAATAGTGGGGCTACCAAAGCACATATTTTCTCGCACTATTTCTAAATGCTCCTAAATGCTATTACACTATTGCATAAACCAGCAAAAGTGTTTTCAACCAGCAAATTTCTTTCCGCTCCGCGACCCGAACTCAGATCGTCAAAGTCAACGTGCCCGAACTCATACCACTACGACACACAAGCGCCGTATGCGTCGAACTCGGGCAGAGGCATAAAAGGTAAATGCCTGATTCATGTAAAAAAAAATAATTTGGGACAAGGTATAAAAAGTTCCAGCATAGATATATTTTTTGCTTTCTCATTGAAGTTCAAATTCTACAAGTGGCGCTACCAAAGCACATAATTTGTTGCATTGTTTCGAAATTCTCCGCAATATTATTCTTCTACATAAACCAACAAAAGGGTTTTCCACCAGAAATTTGTTTCCACTCCGAGACCCAAACTCAAATCCTCAAAGTTATGTGCAGGCACTCATACCACTACGCCACACAAGCGCCTTATGAACAGGAATCGAAGAGAGGCATAAAATGGTAAATGCCTGATACGACAATTAATATGAGAGTACATACGTTTTACAAATCCAAGAAGAGTTGTGAACAATTGTTAAAAAGTTGGAAATTGGCAAATCACAAACAGACACTTCCAGTTTATTTACCGTATTATAATATGTGTAATTAGAATTGCTTCAAATGGTTTTCAATAAAGTTTCTAGAATTCTAAATTATTTCCTGCGACAACAGACAATTGTGACAAACAGTAGTACTACCCGGCAGAGACTCGAGCCTGCGAAGCTTTCCTCCGAAGAGCTGCGTCTGTGCTCGCCATTTAGCGACCGCGACCACCCTGGCAAATGATGGTATTTACACTTATATAATAGTACTAAGTGTATGGAGATTTCATTTCTAGCATTACGAAAGCCAAAAAATCGAGAGATTGTACTTCCTTTGGGCGACCATCTGGGTGGAGAATCATTCATAACCGAAAACCTAGTTTAGACTAAAGAAATTAGAAAACCGAGTTCTGCGAGAAAGTCTGTACCATTCTATGGCATCACAAGTTTATTTATTTCCAAATTCTCTTACATACGAAGAGAAACTTAAATGAAAATATTTTGTGCGGATTTTCAGAAAATAATATTTTCTGAAATTGCCTAAATTTCTGACATTAAATAAGCAAAATATAGCTATTTTTTTTGAAAAAAAATGTACATGATTTTTTATAATAGGTGTTCTTTTACAACAGACATTGTTTACAGCAAAATTACAATCTCCAATTTTGCAGTTTTTAATGTTCACGTTCTTTCAGCATTTTCGAAACAATGTAGCTATATCTAAAACTGAGACTAGCGCCATATTTTTTGCCGTTCCTTATTACATATGTGGAGAAAATATAACGAAAAATTTTGGAGCGGTTTTTGAGAAAAATTTGTTGTTAATTTCAAGCGCAAATTACGCAAGAACTACTCTTTCAGAAAATTGTACATGACCTTTTTTAAAGAGCTTATTTTGTACAACAGACTTTGTCCGAGGCAAAAGCTTAATCTTCCATTTTGCAGTTTTGAAATTGTTTTTGCAATTTTCAAAAAATTGGAGATATGAACGAAAATGATACTTGCATCATTCTCTTAAACGTCCTTCACACTATTCAACAACAAAATTTAATCAAAAAATTTGGCGCCACTGTTTTTGAAAACTTTGAAAATATCCGAGGGGCTTCATGTAAACTACCCCCAAAAATTAAAATATCAGTTTCAAATTCCAGGAGCCTTGACATCAGAAAAAACGATTGGAGAATATCAATTTTGAAGAAAATCAGGTGAATGTTTTAGGCGCTAGCGTTGATCACAGCCGGACGTTTTGCCGTCAATCGATTTTTCCGTATCAAGAAGTAATAAAACATGGATTTTGGCTACACCACGAGTTAGAAGACATTTTTTCTAAATTTAGCAACAGTATTTATCTTCTTTTTCTTTACCAGACACCAGCTATAAGAGTTTTTCTGGCGAAAATTCGCCGTTTTCCGGCGAACGATAACATAACTTTCTCTTCTTACGAAGTATTTGTAAGGAGAGAAAGTAAAAATTGAAAGTTAAGTTCAAGGAAATCAAGGCAGGGTTTTGTGAAATATTTCTCGCTTTCCTGTATAATGTGCTGCAAATACTGTAACAGTTAAATTTATTCTTATTTGTTTCATTTGTAAAAGTTAGAAATTACTACTGTTCTTGGCTATCGAAATTAATGCAGGTATGCACCACAGGTGGTTTGAACTGGTTGAATTTACCTTTTTTACAATATAACTGAGTATTTAGTATTGAAGAAATTAAAATATTTCAATATTACTTATCTATTTCCGACAATGCGAGAAAGAACGTGCTGTTGTAGCACATTGTAATGTACAAAAAATTCGTATCATCAATAGGGACCAGATTTTAATGCAAATATCGAGGCGAGTAGTTGAACGTCAGTACACAAGGAAAGTGACACGTCTAAAGCATCATTTATGATTTAAGTAATGTCATAAATTAGCGATGCTACAGCATGGCACAGAATTCCCGCATTATTTTCTATTTCCTTTGGCTGGCTATTTCCTTCGGCTGGCTATTCGGACTTGCCACATACTCTTGCCAGCTGCTATCCATCGCCACCAAAAGCACATTTTTTCGACATTTTCTGAATTTTTCGGTTTCCTAATAGTAGAACGGAAATATTACTTTAAGAATATTAAAGAACAGTAAAACCTAGTCCTAAATGGCGAATTTCTTTCAAAAAATTGCAGCCGTTTTTAAGAAAATGGCGTTTAAGCACTACTGTACATGCGAAGTTTGAAGTTTCTTTTCACAGAAAAGTTTTGAGTTTTAAAAACTTTCATTAGATGTCATTTGAAGCACTTAAATTTACAAATACAATAGTGTTTACAAATTGCTGGAAATGTGCATATTAAGGGTGTGAGAGATCTTAACAAAATTTACATTTGTGTAATTTTTTTTGGGGAAAAAAAACTCAAAATGAACTTTACGTCATATAAAAGAGTTAATTAGCACTACCCGTTCGAAAAGTTTGAAGAAAAAAATTGAAGGTATCTATACGAAAATTGCATTTGAGCGTTTCTGAAAATGCAGAATTTTGAGCTAGTTTTCTCAATTTTTCAAATTAAAAGTGATTTACTCACTTAATCACTTTCATTTTTTTAAATGAAACTTTTTTTTTATGATGAGGATTGGATAGATCATACAAATTGGAATACAATCATGTATCATATGTTAGTATTTTGATACTAATTTGAGTTTAAAATTAAATTTTCTCATATGTGATTTTAAATTAAACGGACAATATTACCTGTAGCAACTGTGGGCTTTGGGAAAGTGGCTTTCGCGGCGGCGGGACTGTTACATTTAAATATGTTAGTATTTTGATAGTAATTGAGTCGTTTCAGAAACACCTCATCTCCAAAAAAAGTAAACTTTCGATAAATTGGAAAAAAAAACTGTCATGAGACGTTAATATAAGTCATATTCATAATTTTTTTTATGGTTTACTAGTTCATTGCTGTGTGTTTACAGACCTGAAACAAAACACGTAACGGTATACTTAATACCCTTGCGGGCCTTTTCGCTTCTTTATGCCCTAGGGCCTTTTGAATACTTTATGGCCCGCTCTTATACCAACACAACACACAGAACTTAGTTATGAATTCGATTTTGTAAAGTTAAAATGCAAGCAAATACAATAAATAAATGGCATAATGCTTAAATAAATAAAATAAATTGTTATAAACCTTATTTTGCTTATTTGATATGAAAATTGAAATTTTGAAATGTTTCCGTGAACTATAATTGCCATCATTCACTCGCATTTCACTGTTACGTACCATCTTTTTTAGTGACATAATTATATTCTTCTTTAGTGGCGGTACTCGTAATAGTAATAAGATATATAAGGCACATCGGCTAACATCCTCGAAATGTTATTTTTTGGTGTTTTGACATATCTAAATAACGTTTGACAATAGGCGCTAATAACCTAAAAGTACCGTTTCATCAGCGCAATTTACACTGTTATTCACGCTGGTAAATCTCAAATACACCATAAAGAGTTTCATATATTTCTCAAGATTTTAATGGAAACCACTGTCCATAGTTTTGTTAGCTTTTGCGAGAATTTCCACAGGAACTTCACAATATTCTTTCATTTTGTACGAACAAATCAGCCCAATAACGATTATGCAATAGAAATTAGATATACACTCTGTTTTGTTTATCTGACGTCATATTGACAAATGACTGTTACAATGCGTCTTTTCACTTTAGACGCAAGAAATATTATAAAATGTTTCGAATTCTTGTTTTATTCAGCAATGAACTAGTAAACCATAAAGTTTTGTATGCACCACGGGCGTTACTAGATGTTTTTGCCCCTCAGGCGACTTCCAACCCCTCGGGCCAGAGGCCCTCGGGTTTGGAAGTCGCCCTCGGGGCAAAAACATCTACTTAACGCCCTTGATACATAAATAACTATAATACATGCATTTTGGGTTCTTCCACTTGTTTAAAGAGAAACAATTGTATTTACACTGTTATGCCTGTAAAAATCAACTAAAATGTTTATTGGAGATGTGTTTGTTTCTTAAATGACTGACGTAATGTGGAGTTAAAATGTACAAAATAATAATAAGAAATAATATAAGAAGGAAAAACCGATTTATTTCAACAAATATTTGATATGCCTTTAATGTAAACATAACGTTACAACATTAATGATAATATTTTGGTATTATTTTCATACATTTTTCACTACAGTTTTTCATTTTCATCCTTGTCGACAGCTGGCCAGTCATAACATTTTTAGTAAAATTCATCAACTATGTCTTCAGGAATATAATCTTTTAGTTTTCTGAGATTACTGACTTTTTTATGTTTATTGTACACAATGCTGTGGGTAAGCACAAGCTTTAGGAAATTCTGGAGAGCTGGCAACTGATTTGTTCAAGTCAAAATTGCGTTTGGTTAGTCTATCAATGAAATGTTTTGCTTTAATTCCACCCACATGTTTGTTAAAATATGTGAGCTTCATGAAACTCGAAATATTTAATTTTTGTTTGTTTTCCTTCGAAATGCTTCTTGCTTGAGTCTCAGTCGACACAACGTTCTTTTTATAGTACTAAGGCCACCATGATTTAAAATCCTTCACCTTTTCACTTTCCACAAGTTCTACTTAAAATATTTACGGAACTATTGTTGAATGTATCATTAGTTCTGCATATTACTTCATGCAACTGCTTATTGCTGCCCTGTGCTGCCATTCACTACAAAGTCATTTGAGAAACACCACATCTCCGGGTCATGTGGTGTTCCTCAAAAGACATTTTAACATCTCATTGTTACGTATTACCTTTCCATTGGAGATGTGATGTTTTACGTGAAATGGATGAGGTTAGCTCTAACCAGTAAATCTGGATGTATAACTCAATTTCGAAAGAAAAAAAAAATGGAGATGTGTTTCTCAAATGACTCATTCAATTGTGTAACTTCAAAATTGATGCAGTACTAAGGTAAAATGTAGTACTAAGGTTTTATAGTACACTACATTTTTATAATATCTTTAAATTAACATACGCTAATCTACCGTCATTTGTCATTATGTTTTCAAGACCTACTACGTGGTGTAGTTGGAATGCTACGTGGTGTCATACTATTACAATGTCTTTGTTGGAATGTAATTGATCTTCGACGTTTTGTTGTGCGAGTTTGTAACTGATCGATCAAAAGCATGCGACGTTTCGTCAAGTTATAGTTAGCTAAGAGAAGATTGAGAGCTTTTTGCGTTCGAAGATTGAATGTTTTTAAATGCAAAGATTAGGTGAGAGAATATAAACGTAATGACCAGCAATCGTTTGACACGTGTCCCTTATAAAAAAATCATATTTATAATTATATGTTATGCATTATGTTTTTAAATCCAGGCGCATAGCAAAATTTCCATGGTTAGGTCACTACAGCTCACATGCACAGATGTTGGTTAGTATAAACATTTTATTTACACTTTCTGAAACGTGTTAAACATATGTTCACAGTGAATAGTAATTTTATTTTTCTAGAATTTATCAAACTTCATTTCATTAGATAAATACTGAGCGACATAACACAATTGTTGGGAGGGGGAGGTAGAATTTCCTTTTGTATTGTACTTTGTATGTCAAATGAGTTACTTTTCTTTTGTAACTTTTATACAGTGCTTCATTTTATGCGATGTAATCGCAGTTTTTAGTATCGTAACCTAGTTAACTTTTCCTAGTTAACTTTTAATATACTGAGATCTAAATAACATGAATAAAGTTAGAAGTCTTTACGCCATGAAATAAAAAGTTATCTTTATTTAACTTTAATATCGTCTCCTGTATTATTTCAGTAGTATACCTTTGGGTTCCGGCTCTCACACGCAACCAATCTTTATAAATGAGGGCTCCAAACAAAGAGAATTTCACGGAGACTTGACGAATTCCATTTTGACTTTAAAAATATGGATGATTTCTTTAAAAAACGCATCGAAATATTCATGTAAAATGCAACCCGCATCAAATGTTGACCTATATCGGCAAATAACTCATAAACAAAGCGTTTTAGAGCCTTAAAAGTAAAATTTTCTCAAAGAAACGTTTTTCAAACCATAATCTATAAGATGAGACATTCTGCGATGCATTCAATTAACTTTTCGGTTCCACGCTTCAATACTATCAAGGCCACCTCAATATTTCAGCCCTTCCTGCTGGTAGCAATTTTTGCGGCGACACGCTTAGGAGGCTTAGATTCGACAATCTTTATTTACGCTTTCTGTTAACACCAAAGAGTATATATGGTTAACACCGTAGTTTCTGCAGTCTGACGAGGTTTATTTGCATAATCATTAATTCAAGATTTGCTCTCCAGCAACAACTAGAAGTACTATTATAGTTGCTTGATACCTATACCTATGAAGATTGTTTCTTATGCGCGTAGTGAAACTATTCAATTAACGTTTTTTCATGGTCTATAAGTGCTGTGTACTTAATTGTGGAAGGATGTGGGTGTTCAGCGAAGAGTGAAGACTGTGTTTGTGTTTTACCCGTACCAATATTTTCGTTATCATTCGATGAAATTTTCAAGTCAACGGGTTCCCACACGTAGTTTTCTCAAAAGTAAAAAGCTAATATTTTTGTGACTATCACGAAAAACTAAAACAATGACAATGAATATTGAATAATTACTTCAAATGTCTTTAAGTAAGTGTTGGGAATTGTTCCAAGCAAATTCTCCATGATATTGAATAAATATTTATTGAAAATTTACATTAATTGCGTTGTTTTTATTTTTATTTGTAATTGTGTTAGTACATTGCAAGTTACCTTTACAGATACAAATAAAAGTAGAGTAGTATAGATAGAAGTAAGTAGTATAGATTCAAATAAACACGTTTCGTTAACTACTTTCACTCTTAGAATGAAAATAGAAGGATAGGGATGAGTGTAGGTCTAACATGCGAGAGTTCTCGCACGGGTATATATACGCAGAGGTAGTGGGGGGAAAACTTGTGCTATGGCACAACACAAAGAACAAACTTTTTAAAGTAGCTAAAGTAAAATAGCTTGAAATAAATGGAAAACAAAAATCAAAACGCGCTAGCCTACAATACTACGTGAATCAATTAAAAAACCACTAAATTTAAAATTATAGAAATAATAGTGCAAGTCACCCGACAACTGCCAACGATCGCAGTCCAAACGCGCGATTTAAATGTTGGCGATATCTGGAAGTATGTACACTAACGCCCAACTGCAAACTCATATTGTAAATAAAACACCGTTAGATATTAAACTCAAGGTGTCGGTTCGTTAAGATATTAAAAATACAAACATAGTTTGAGCAACATTCCCATGTACCGAAGTGAGCTTACTAATGCCTACTAAATTGTTGCTAGTGCTAGCAAATGGTATTTAGTACTCAAAGGTGAAAACTTTAGTTTGATTATTTTTTGGCTCGGAACTGGGAAGATTGAAAAATTTCTTCAAATGTTGTTTTTAAAGAAGAATGAATTGTTCCAAGAACATCTCTCTATAATGTGGAATAAACTTTAATTGAAAATTTGTTTCAAACATCAATTGCATTGTTATTTTGTTCGATATCCTGTAAGTACATTAGTAGTTCCTCTCCTTTATGGAACGGATAGACAAATGGATAGGGAAAGGGTGGGATTTAACATGCGAGAGTTCTCGCACGGGTACGCTAGTAAACCCTTAATTAGGAAAATTTTAAAAAAATATTGAAAATAATTTAGAAGTATTTGATTTAATACATTTTCTTGACGTTATCGTAATGCTATACATACAAGTTGTATGCATTAGTTTTCTTTGAAAGAAGAAAATAAGCAATTTTTATAGGAAAATCATTGATAACTTTACTACGCTCACCCATTATAATTCTCCAAACTTTCATGTTTTACTATGCCACAAATATAATTAAGACAAAAACAAATTTTTTAATGTGTGTTTGAGGCGATGAGGGATGTGTGTGAATTCTGATTTAGATATTTTTATTTATTTCAAATACATGCTTTAATACAATTATCAATTAAATTTTGAAATGGTTATTGAAATGTTAACAAGAGTTGTTTGACAAAATTGTCGATTCGCGGAACATGATTGAAATTCAAATGGACCGCTTTTTCTCCTAGTTTAGTTTGAAAATAATGTCAAGAATTTTCGTACTTGGAAATGTATTTTTACATCATTAATAATTGTCAAAATGTGTGGGCAGATATCTGCAAACATTTAAAGTAAAGTGTTTCGATATCACTGCGAGGACGTCCTCAATGCTTTTCCATGGCGTTTCAATCTCTCTCCAAATAAAGACCGATTGGATTTAAAAAATTGTAAGCAATCATATGAAGAGGCGAGAATGATGTAAATCTAAGCCACATAAGTTCCGATAGTGCAGGATAAAAACAAAGAATATTTATAAAACAAGAAATTGTGCCATGGCCTTCATTTATAAATCATTTCCTTCCTTTAACGTGATACGTTACTTACTATAAAAAGTTAATTCAACTAAAACTATAAAACGTTAATTTCATGACTTTATAAGGAACGTAATTTCTGACAGTTGTCTTTTTGGTCAAGCTCAATGCCACTCTCGTCGCTTCAATTGCAGCAATAATCCGTGTGGGTCGTCTCCTGCCGTTCAAACGGCCGCCTACGTCAGGACAGCCAGCCTCAGACGTCGCCTCGCGCTGGCTTCAAAGGTCGATAGCGTCGTTCCCCGGAAGGTTGGTAATAGCCGGTCGCCCGATAAATGGGTTTGCGCAGGCACCTTTGTATCAGTCAGGGCGGTCTCCCGGGGGCCCGTCAAGCAGGCAAGTGGTGCATTTTGAACTGTGTTTCAAACCCGACCTGATATCCTCCCGACACTTCGAAATGCACAAGTTCGACACCAACTGCATGACGCTGACGCGTTTTGTGCTGCAAGAGCAGCGCAAGGTGCCGGAGGCGACCGGGGATCTGACGCAGCTGCTCAACAGTATTCAGACCGCTGTAAAAGCCGTGAGCTCGGCCGTGAGGAAGGCCGGCATAGCCAAGTTGTAAGTGCAACGTGTTCGCGGCGCACGCCGCAGCGGCTGGGTTGGGTGTGGGGAATACACGGTGGAGTGGGGGAGAGGAAAACAGCCTTTAAAAGCAAACATCCACCATACAGATAGGTGCCAGATTTTTAATTCAGAGGGAACAGAGTGGTCTTTCGACTCAGAAAGATTGAATCTTAAATAGGGGATTTTTTTCGTTTAAAAGTAGTTTTATGGAATGATTTTGCGAAATTTGCCACGGTTTCCTTTGCAAAGAATATGATCAGCTTTAGGAAGATGATTCGGAAGTTTAGCCCCAGCTCTCCCCTTGGCTATATATGTTCCTGACCACACACATCGACATAGATAAGAAATTGTAAATAAACTATTGGGGCTTCAACAGCACATACTTTCTTGCATTATTCATAATGGCTACCCAAATTATAATACTATATGAACCTCAAAAAGTGTATACAACCATCATTTTTTTCTCTTCCATAAACGATTTGTATTCAGGCACGTCATCTCTACAACACCAGCCATACGGCTGAACCCAACCTTCCTACGCTTAAAAAGGTTTATAATTTATTTATGCAATTTTCGAAGTTAAAGAGATTTTTATATCTATTATTTCAAGAACAAGTTTTAAAAAACAGATTTCATAAAAGAAAATTAATATCTATGATTAATATTGTAGTTTTGCAATGTTCATTTCTCTTTTGCAATTTTCGAAAATACAGACTTCCCCGAAAATGGGACCCCCGTCATTTTAATCATTGACCCTATCCAAGAAAAGAAATACAAATTTTGGAGCCATTTTTGAGATTTTCTTAAAAAATCGCATTAACTTCAGACAAAAACTACGAGAAAACGATATGTTTAAAAATGTATATGAATTTCTTTAAAGATCTAATTTTTTAGAACATTTCATACAAGAAAAAATCTCTAAGATTAGAATTGGACTTTTGCAATTTTCGGAAAGAAGAATGTTTGCGGTAAATGGAACCTCCACCAATTATTTACCATCTCTCTCTATATTCGAGGAAAACATTCAAGGAAAAAAATGGAGTCGTTTTTGAGAAAATAATTGTTTAAAAATTGTCTGTATATCAAGCAAAATTACGCGAAAACTACTAATATTTTCGAAAAATTCTTCATCCCCCTTATTTAAAGATTGATTTTCATGAACAGATTTCATAACGAAAAAAAATTATATGATCGAAACTGTAGCTGTAAGAAGACGCAAGGAAAATTTGAAACTTTCACAGTTTTCGAAAAAATTTCCTCGAAAATTGGACCTGCGCCATGTTTTAAGCCTCCTTCATGCTATCCCAAAAAAAGGTTAATAACAAAATGGAATGCCATTTTTGAGGAAATTTTGAAAATGTATTTAAGGCTTCAAGCAAAGTACCCATAAAAAATCAAAATATCCACTTCGAAGTCTCAGGGCCTTGAGTTGTTCAGATCCATAAGGAATGTACACTTAGGAAAATATGAACTGTTCAAACGGACGGACGGACGGTCGGTTCGGTCGTCGGACAGATGGGTGGACCGACGTCATAATTTTTCAAGACTCTCGGAATAGTCCTCTGAAATGGTAGAAAGGCAAGAAAAAAGATGTAAAAGCACCATACAAACCAGAATACAGAATTGTGTATTAATTTAACTGACCGTCAATAACTCTATGGGAAAAATAATTACTACAAGTTTTTAACAATACTTTTTTCAATAAATTAACGGATCATAACTGTGAACTGAATATTTTTTTAAAATTGAAGTCATCCAAACCGTGTGTATGATGTTGTAAACCTTAAGTATACTGTAAATGTGCTCTAATGCCAAAAATCCTCTTTGTCGTCATATAGAGCGTGGTTTGCAATGTTAGAAGTTGAGCGGAGCGACATTTTATGACAGCAGCAAACCATGTTTTCTCTTTCCGCATTTCTCGACTGCCTCAACAGAACATTACCGCTTGACGTAACTTCCATGATATAAGAAATTTGGTGATGTACTTTTCTGCCACTCTGTGTTCTGTCCCCAAAATGTCACACTTTAGAAAATGTGCCTGTGTACTTAGTGGTATAAGGCAGTCTAATCTAGAACAATTGTGATATCAACTGTCGATAAAAACAAAATGAAACAGTTCCTATTTTTAATTCTTTAATAATAATAATAATAATAATTATATTATTATTATTATTATTATTATTATTATTATTTGTTTGTTAAAATGCCCTTCCGTATACTTAGGTACTTCCATAAGTATTGCACTAGTAATTAAGGAGTTAAATTGTGAAAAAATTTTCATTTTTCGCTTTCAGTGTCTTTCAACTTCTTAATTTATTTGTTGATGGTAAAACCGATTCGTAGTAATCAGTATGTCATAAACATAATGTTACACTGCAATTTCTAATGTAATCGAGTGTATTATTTTATTGTTATTGTACAGACGAAAAGTTACGTTGACCATAGCCAATCAGCTAAAATTATGTTTACCAAAGGTCTGAAAAGTGTACTGAATTTTCATCGGACATTATCTATTGATTTACAATCAAACATTAAACATAGATTTCAACCCTAGTTGTCACTAATTTCTAATTCATTAGACATGTGGGAAGGATTCACGCTGCTCAGATTTCTGATACGCAATTACGCAAATAAACTCATGTTCTCCCTACCGAAGCTTCTACGTGACTTCATGTAGAAGCCCGAGAGGTCTTTTCCAGTTTCGGACCCGTGCAGGTCAAAGGAATGTGGCCGTCGGGGGTTGAGTTCACAGAAAGTAGGTCACCGTGGAGGCTCTCCCTCTGCAGGCTTGTAGACAACTGTTCCAATCGCGAACGTAGCAACAATCAGCCTCAAACAAGGGAAATACAGAGTTCAAATTATTTGTAAAATGAGTACACTAAGAAATATGGAATTAGTTTGTGCAATTAGAGAAAATTTAATGTATTTCTTTCATTAATTTTATGTAAGTGCAATTAGTTATTAATGAATTTACTGTTTATTTCATTGTACTTGATGAATATAATTAGCTAGTACATTCTTCTGCAAATTTGTTGTATTATATTTGCTGTTTCTATTTAAAGAGAGCTTTGGAAATTCTTTGTTGGCTAGATGGTTTTCACGTTCTGTTTGTTCTCTGCTACACGTGGACCTAAACGGATTGTTAATAATAAAGAATCGACGTAGATTTGATTTAGATTTACCGTGTCGTGTTATAAGTAAAATAAATTATATTAAAATAAAATATTGATAATTTTTGTCTTATCCTCTTTGGTGTTCAGGAAAACGATTAGTGATTTTTGCCTTTTGTTGTATTATTCCAACTGTTCTGCCAGATTTGGAGTGACTCATCATTATGTTTTGTTGCCAATGTGGATTTCCAAATATTGAATACTATAGGTAATTGTTTATCTTCTGCAGCCTGTTTGGCCATTTATTCCGGTATGGGCTCTTAACCCATCTGCAATAAATGCATTCACGCTCTACCAGGATTTTTATTTCATGTAGGATTGATTCTACAATTGGGCTATGCTTAGGATTGTAGACCAGCGCCAATGTGACCTTGCTGTCTGTACTTATTGAGACTGTTCTGTTATTATCCGATACGTTTTGTACTTTTCTAAGCATCCCCCTTTGAACGGCCAACCCGGGGCTGAGCGTTTGCAGCACAGCATTGTGGGGGAAAACCATTCTAATATTGCTAAGCGTTGTCATTAAATTCTCTTATTACATCCTTTGGATGCAGCACTGAGGTGTATCCCTAACCATCAGTAGCTTACCAGGTTTTGTGTCGATAATTTTTTCTTTTTGTTCAGGTTGTTTCTGTTTGTGTCAGGTTTTGTGTCGATTATTTATCTTTCCTTCCGTTTCTTCTTGTCCTACCCTCACCCCTTACTAGCACGCACTATACCACCACACATGCGGGAGACCGGTCGGAAGCTTAGGCTTGTCCCGGCTGGGGCGGTGCCCCGCTGTGGGAGATACCTGGTTGAAGAAAGCCTCGCTAGCCGGTGGGCAGGTCGCAGCCGGATCTCAGCATCAGCGGGGGAAGATCACAGCCACCTCTCGATGAAAAAGACTATACTTACGGGACTAATACCTTAAAAGTTGACGTTCAAGGAACACTAATCAACCGATGAAGTTGATCAATAAAAATAGATTCTGCGAGTTCAGAAACATTTTAACGATATTCATAAATAAACGGGATCACAAATTATGTAATATAATGTGTTAATGAACTAATATTTGTTTGGCTTATTTGCCTCGCTTCTGAAATTTCAAATGTTTTTTTGATGATAACTATGCTAATGGCTCATTTTGTCTCTCTATATCTGACGGGAATTAATTTGTTGCGAGACAAATTACTTGCCATACTCCTTATCTGCTGATTCACATTCTCTTAACTACTTTTTCTTTACTTCAAACCTCTATTATAATTTACAACTTTCTAATTTATATAGAAATCAAAACAAGCTGGTGTTGCGGATGGACGCGGAATGGATTGCGGTGGTGTGGGCAAAGATGGGGATCGAAGGATACACGAATTATGAAGGCTAAAGAATTGCCTAAATTAATCGATTATTTGTTTTATTATATATATTGTAAAAGGGGACACAGAAATTTTTTCTTCAATTAATTTTTTCCACTAATTTTAATTAATTGAAAATTAAAAAAACTAATAACATTTACTTTTTATTTCGGCGTGTACGTAGATTTTATATTAGATTATTTAATGGACACGTAAATACTGTAAAATCTATAATCTTGATAAATGAAATCGAGAAATAATGAAGACCCAAAATAAGAAATACAACTTTTTGTCTGCAGTTTTCGCGAATGATTTTTTTCTATAATTGGGATATGGCATGACGAGGATATTGATACAGCACCATGTGGTCTCCTTCTCCAGAATTCCGTTAGTGCCAATATGCAAAGCAGTTCTGCGTTTGGTCGTTTCTCGTCGACGTCCGAAGGTAACAAGTGACAGGCCTCTCTCTCTCGAAGCGACTCCTTACCTGAACAGTTTGTCATTCGTCTTCCTTACGTAACTATTACGTAGGGAACACTGACACACATCAATGCATGGATCACAGTTGGCAGGACAAGATGATTCAAATAGGCTGACTAGGATACCATTGACAGCACGCTTGCAGGGGTGGATTATGCATAAGAAGAGTATTTATTAAAATTTGTCAAAAAAACACCGTGTGGGGGAAGAAATTTACCTACTGTGCATGTAGTTCGCTGTCTCCTTTCAATAATTTTTTAACATTCATATTAATTAGAATATAAATATATTTCAGTATTCATATTTAAGTTTCAAAGGTTGTAAAATTTGTTTTCATATTGATTTTCCTTCATAATGATCAATATTTCAAGTTGTCAGGCGATTATCAGATAATTTGGTCACGCTTAAGGCCTTTACGATATTAATCTGATCCTGCTGGTAGACAAAGAATGTACGTTGTTGAATGAAAATTTTAGTAAAAACACACGGGTCGAACAGTATTAATGGGTTATGAGATAATGAAATTCGTTTATAATTTCGTTATAATAGGTAATTTCGTCCATTTTGCTCTAGTCTTCAAACTCTCTTCTTATCAATCGGTTTTCCATCTTGATTTAAATGGATGCTAATAATCGCCCAGTACTTCATATTTCTTGGTTAAGATATGGTTCCAAAGAGTTCATAGGATAAGTATGGAAGGATCAGATATGTCAACATTGAGTTCACTTTGCCAGCAATTTCAACGTTTCATAAGTATTTTATGCATACATGTACGCACGGGAGACGCCAAGGGGCCGTGCGCCCTGCTGAAAATTTAGAAAGGGGCCCCATAACCCTACATATTATATTTTATATCTGATCATATAAATATGATTAACTTCTTAATTTCCTTCCTTTTAAACTGACGATTTGGGAAATTTATTAATGACTTTTGCAAATGTCTCTCAAACTCTGGCATAGCTGTAAATGGTTCAACAAAAAATAAACTGTATTTATTAATTTATAATTAAAGTTAAATTTCATTTCCAGCATAATAGACATGTCTAAATAAAAATGATTGAAAAGGGGCCCAGAGACGCCCAGAAATGTAGTTGTCCTCCCTCTCTTGTTTTAGTCTTCGAACGCCTATGATTGTGTACGCCATTGGCCAGAGAATAAACAAGTTGATTCTGAATCAGTTCTCTTGCATCAAGTATATTTTTAGTCCAACTGAGTGCTTGTTCGTTGGGGAAAAGCCAAAGAACGTTTGACCTTAACCTGCCTTAGTGATATCGAGTATAATGGAGGCTCCGACTACACAGTTCCTCGAACATTACAACGCGTCTGTTTAAGATTTATTAGTTCGCACCTGGCGCAGATGAATAGAAAAAACACGTGAATATTATTTTACTAATTAAAAATTCTAATTGAGATGAAATGTTTTCCTTCAAGTAATAATAAATTGAAGTGCAATTTCCGTCGATAACTTATTTTTGTGAAATACACGTTTTAAAAATTTGACCATTCGGCCAAATATTAAAAATCTACTTTTCCACCTCAACGACTTCCAAAAATGAACAATCGTCAAACACTCGAATTTAAATTTTGACCCATTACAAATACTATTTGTAATGGGTCAAAAATTTAATTTCGAGTGTTTGACGATTGTTCATTTTTGGAAGTCGTTGAGGTGGAAAAGTAGATTTTAAATATGTTGGCCGAATGGTCAAATTTTTAAAACGTGTATTTCATAAAAATAAGTTATCGACGGAAATTGCACCTTCAATTTATTATTACTTGAAGTGAAAACATTTCATCTCAATTAGAATTTTTAATTAGTAAAATAATATTCACGTGTTTTTCTATTCAATCTGCGCCAGGTGCGAACTAATAAATCTTAAACAGACGCATTGTAATGTTCGAGGAACTGTGTAGTCGGAGCCTCCATTATACTCGATATCACTAAGGGCAAGGTTAAGGTCAAACGTTCTTTGGCTTTCCCCCAACGAAACAAGCACTCAGTTGGACTAAAAATATACTTGATGCAAGAGAACTGAATTCAGAATCAACTTGTTTTATTCTCTGGCCAAATGGCGTACACAATCATAGGCGTTCGAAGACTAAAACAAGAGAGGGAGAACAACTACATTTCTGGGAGCCTCTGGGCCCCCTTTTCAATCATTTTTATTTAGACATGTCTATTATGCTGGGAAATGAAATTATAACTTTAATTATAAATTAATAAATACAAGTTTATTTTTTGTTGAACCATTTACAGCTATGCCAAGGTTTGGAGAGACATTTGCCCAAAAGTCATTAATAAATTTCCCAAATCGTCATGTTTAAAAAGGGAAGGAAATTAAGAAGTTAATCATATTTATATGATCAGATATAAAATATAATATGTAGGGTTATGGGGCCCCTTTCTAAATTTTCAGGCAGGGGCGCACGGCCCCTTGGCGTCTCCCGTGCGTACATGTATGCATAAAATACTTATGAAACGTTGAAAATTGCTGGCAAAGTGAACTCAAATGTTGACATATCTGATTCCTTCCATACTTATCCTATGAACTCTTTGGAACCATATCTTAACCAAGAAATATGAAGTACTGAGGCGATTATTAGCATCCATTTAAATCAAGATGGAAAAACCGATTGATAAGAAGAGAGTTTGAAGACTAGAGCAAAATGGACGAAATTACCTATTATAACGAAATTATAAACGAATTTCATTTCATCTCCATAACCCATTACTACTGTTCGGAACCCGTGTGTTTACCTAAAATTTTCATTCAACAACGTACATTCTTTGTCTACCAGCAGGATCAGATTAATATCGTAAGAGGCCTTAAGCGTGACCAAATTATCTGATAATCGCCTGACAACTTGAAATATTGATCATTATGTAAGGAAAATCAATATGAAAACAAATTTTACAACCTTTGAAACTTAAATATGAATACTGAAATATATTTATATTCTTAATTAATATGAAATGTTTAAAAAATTATTGAGAAGGAGACAGCGGTAACTACATGGGTGTTTCCTCATGTAGGTAAATTTCTTCCCCCACACGTCATATACAGTTTTACTGTTTTTTTGACAAATAAATAAATAAATACTCTTCTTATGCATTAATCCACCCCTGCAAGCGTGCTGTCAATGGTATCCTAGTCAGCCTATTTGAATCATCTTGTCCTGCCAACTGTGATCCATGCATTGATGTGTGTCAGTGTTCCCTACGTAATAGTTACGTAAGTGGCGAATGACACGTTCAAACTGTAAGCAGTCGCTTCGAGAGAGAGAGGCCTGTCACTTGTTTACCTTCGGACGTCGACGAGAACGACCAAACGCAGAACTGCTTTGCATATTGGCACTAACGGAATTCTGGACGAAGGAGACCACATAGTTGCTGTATCAATATCCTCGTCATGCCATATCCCAATTATAGAAAAAAATCATTCCGCCGAAAACTGCAGACAAAAAGTTGTATTTCTTATTTTGGGTCTTCATTTATTTCTCGATTTCATTTATCAAGATTATAGATTTTACAGTATTTACGTGTCCATTAAATAATCTAATATAAAATCTACGTACACGCCGAAATAAAAAGTAAATGTTATTAGTTTTTTTAATTTCAAATTAATTAAAATTAGTGGAAAAAATTAATTGAAGAAAAAAATTTATGAATGTCCCCTTTTACAATATATATCATAAAACAATATAAATCGATTAATTTAGGCAATTCTTTAGCCTTCATAATTCGTGTATCCTTCGATCCCCATCTTTGCCGCACACCACCAGCAATCCATTCCGCGTCCATCCGCAACACCAGCTTTGTTTTGATTTCTATATAATAATTAGAAAGTTGTAAATTATAATAGAGGTTTGAAGGTAAGAGAAAAGTAGTTAAGAGAATGTGAATCAGCAGATAAGGAGTATGGCAAGTAATTTGTCTCGCAACAAATTAATTCCCGTCAGATATAGAGGAGACAAAATGAGCCATTAGCATAGTTATCATCAAAAAAACATTTGGAAATTTCAGAAGCGAGGCAAATAAGCCAAAACAAAATATTAGTTCATTAACACCATTATATTACATAATTTGTGATTCCCGTTTTATTAATGAATATCGTTAAAATGTTTTCTGAACTCGCAGAATCTATTTTTATTGATCAACTTCATCGGTTGATTAGTGATTCCTGGAACGTCAACTTTTAAGGTATTAGTCCCGTAAGTATAGTCTTTTTCATCGAGAGGTGGCTGTGATCTTCCCCCGCTGGATGCTGAGATCCGGCTGCGACCTGCCCACCGGCTAGCGAGGCTTTCTTCAACCAGGTATCTCCCACAGCGGGGCACCGCCCTCAGCCGGGACAAGCCCTAAGCTTCCCGACCGGTCTCCCGGCATGTGTGGTGGTATAGTGCGTGCTAGTAAGGGGTGAGGGTAGGACAAGAAACAGGAAGGAAAGATAAATAATCGACACAAAACCTGACACAAACAAAAACAACCTGAACAAAAAGAAAAAATTATCGACACAAAACCTGGTAAGCTACTGATGGTTAGGGATACACCTCAGTGCTGCATCCAAAGGATGTAATAAGAGAATTTAATGACAACGCTTAGCAATATTAGAATGGTTTTCCCCCACAATGCTGTGCTGCAACGCTCAGCCCAGGGGTTGGCCGTTCAAAGGGGGATGCTTAGAAAAGTACAAAACGTATCGGATAATAACAGAACAGTCTCAATAAGTACAGACAGCAAGGTCACATTGGCGCTGGTCTACAATCCTAAGCATAGCCCAATTAGTAGAATCAATCCTACATGAAATAAAAATCCTGGTAGAGCGTGAATGCATTTATTGCAGATAGGGTTAGAGCCCATACCGGAATAAATGGCCAAACAGGCTGCAGAAGATAAACAATTACCTATAGTATTCAATATTTGGAAATCCACATTGGCAACAAAACTTAATGATGAGTCACTCCAAATCTGGCAGAACAGTTGGAATAATACAACAAAAGGCAAAATCACTAAATCGTTTTCCTGAACACCAAAGAGGATAAGACAAAAATTATCAATATTTTTATTTTAATACAATTTATTTTACTTATAACACGACACGGTAAATCTAAATTAAATCTACGTCGATTCTTTATTATTAACAATCCGTTTAGGTCTACGTGTAGCAGAGAACAAACAGAACGTGAAAACCATCTAGCCAACAAAGAATTTCCAAAGCTCTCTTTAAATAGAAACAGCAAATATAATACAACAAATTTGCAGAAGAATGTACTAGCTAATTCATATTCATCAAGTACAATGAAATAAACAGTAAATTCATTAAAACTAATTGCACTTACATAAAATTAATGAAAGAAATACATTAAATTTTCTCTAATTGCACAAACTAATTCCATATTTCTTAGTGTACTCATTTTACAAATAATTATGAACTCTGTATTTCCCTTGTTTGAGGCTGATTGTTGCTACGTTCGCGATTGGAACAGTTTGTCTACAAGCCTGCAGAGGGAGAGCCTCCACGGTGACCTACTTTCTGTGAACTCAACCCCCGACGGCCACATTCCTTTGACCTGCACGGGTCCGAAACTGGAAAAGACCTCTCGGGCTTCTACATGAAGTCACGTAGAAGCTTCGGTAGGGAGGACATGAGTTTATTTGCGTAATTGCGTATCAGAAATCTGAGCAGCGTGAATCCTTCCCACATGTCTAATGAATTAGAAATTAGTGACAACTAGGGTTGAAATCTATGTTTAATGTTTGATTGTAAATCAATAGATAATGTCCGATGAAAATTCAGTACACTTTTCAGACCTTGGTAAACATAATTTTAGCTGATTGACTATTGGTCAACGTAACTTTTCGTCTGTACAATAACAATAAAATAATACACTCGATTACATTAGAAATTGCAGTGTAACATTATGTTTATGACATACTGATTACTACGAATCGGTTTTACCATCAACAAATAAATTAAGAAGTTGAAAGAGACTGGAAAGCGAAAAATGAAAATTTTTTCACAATTTAACTCCTTAATTTACTAGTGCAATACTTATGGAAGTACCTAAGTATACGGAAGGGCATTTTAACAAACAAATAATAATAATAATAATAATAATAATAATTATTATTATTATTATTATTATTATTATTATTAAAGAATTAAAAATAGGAACTGTTTCATTTTGTTTTTATCGACAGTTGATATCACAATTGTTCTAGATTAGACTGCCTTATACCACTAAGTACACAGGCACATTTTCTAAAGTGTGACATTTTGGGGACAGACACAGAGTGGCAGAAAAGTACATCACCAAATTTCTTATATCATGGAAGTTACGTCAAGCGGTAATGTTCTGTTGAGGCAGTCGAGAAATGCGGAAAGAGAAAACATGGTTTGCTGCTGTCATAAAATGTCGCTCCGCTCAACTTCTAACATTGCAAACCACGCTCTCATATGACGACAAAGAGGATTTTTGGCATTAGAGCACATTTACAGTATACTTAAGGTTTACAACATCATACACACGGTTTGGATGACTTCAATTTTTAAAAAAATATTCAGTTTCACAGTTATGATCCGTTAATTTATTGAAAAAGTATTGTTAAAAACTTTGTAGTAATTATTTTTCCCATAGAGTTATTGACGGTCAGTTAAATTAATACACAATTCTGTATTCTGGTTTGTATGGTGCTTTTACATCTTTTTCTTGCCTTTCTACCATTTCAGAGGACTATTCCGAGAGTCTTGAAAAATTATGACGTCGGTCCACCCATCTGTCCGAGCGACCGACCGACCGTCCGTCCGTTTGAACAGTTCATATTTTCTCCTAAGTGTACATTCCCTTATGGATCTGAACAACCTCAAGGCCCTGAGACTTCGAAGTGGATATTTTGATTTTTATGGGTACTTTGCTTGAAGCCTTAAATACATTTTCAAAATTTCCTCAAAAATGGCATCCATTTTGTTATTAACCTTTTTTTTGGGATAGCATGAAGGAGGCTTAAAACATGGCGCAGGTCCAATTTTCGAGGAAATTTTTCGAAAACTGTGAAAGTTTCAAATTTTCCTTGCGTCTTCTTACAGCTACAGTTTCGATCATATAATTTTTTTCGTTAATGAAATCTGTTCATGAAAATCAATCTTTAAATAAGGGGGATGAAGAATTTTCCGAAAATATTAGTAGTTTTCGCGTAATTTTGCTTGATATACAGACAATTTTTAAACAATTATTTTCTCAAAAACGACTCCATTTTTTTCCTTGAATGTTTTCCTCGAATATAGAGAGAGATGGTAAATAATTGGTGGAGGTTCCATTTACCGCAAACATTCTTCTTTCCGAAAATTGCAAAAGTCCAATTCTAATCTTAGAGATTTTTTCTTGTATGAAATGTTCTAAAAAATTAGATCTTTAAAGAAATTCATATACATTTTTTAAACATATCGTTTTTCTCGTAGTTTTTGTCTGAAGTTAATGCGATTTTAAGAAAATCTCAAAAATGGCTCCAAAATTTGTATTTCTTTTCTTGGATAGGGTCAATGATTAAAAATGACGGGGGTCCCATTTTCGGGGAAGTCTGTATTTTTCGAAAATTGCAAAAGAGAAATGAACATTGCAAAACTACAATATTAATCATAGATATTAATTTTCTTTATGAAATCTGTTTTTTAAAACTTGTTCTTGAAATAATAGATATAAAAATCTCTTTAACTTCGAAAATTGCATAAATAAATTATAAACCTTTTTAAGCGTAGGGAAGGTTGGGTTCAGCCGTATGGCTGGTGTTGTAGAGATGACGTGCCTGAATACAAATCGTTTATGGAAGAGAAAAAAATGATGGTTGTATACACTTTTTGAGGTTCATATAGTATTATAATTTGGGTAGCCATTATGAATAATGCAAGAAAATATGTGCTGTTGAAGCCCCAATAGTTTATTTACAATTTCTTATCTATGTCGATGTGTGTGGTCAGGAACATATATAGCCAAGGGGAGAGCTGGGGCTAAACTTCCGAATCATCTTCCTAAAGCTGATCATATTCTTTGCAAAGGAAACCGTGGCAAATTTCGCAAAATCATTCCATAAAACTACTTTTACACGAAAAAAATCCCCTATTTTAAGATTCAATCTTTCTGAGTCGAAAGACCACTCTGTTCCCTCTAAATTAAAAATCTGGCACCTATCTGTATGGTGGATGTTTGCTTTTAAAGGCCGTTTTCCTCTCCCCCACTCCACCGTGTATTCCCCACACCCAACCCAGCCGCTGCGGCGTGCGCCGCGAACACGTTGCACTTACAACTTGGCTATGCCGGCCTTCCTCACGGCCGAGCTCACGGCTTTTACAGCGGTCTGAATACTGTTGAGCAGCTGCGTCAGATCCCCGGTCGCCTCCGGCACCTTGCGCTGCTCTTGCAGCACAAAACGCGTCAGCGTCATGCAGTTGGTGTCGAACTTGTGCATTCGAAGTGTCGGGAGGATATCAGGTCGGGTTTGAAACACAGTTCAAAATGCACCACTTGCCTGCTTGACGGGCCCCCGGGAGACCGCCCTGACTGATACAAAGGTGCCTGCGCAAACCCATTTATCGGGCGACCGGCTATTACCAACCTTCCGGGGAACGACGCTATCGACCTTTGAAGCCAGCGCGAGGCGACGTCTGAGGCTGGCTGTCCTGACGTAGGCGGCCGTTTGAACGGCAGGAGACGACCCACACGGATTATTGCTGCAATTGAAGCGACGAGAGTGGCATTGAGCTTGACCAAAAAGACAACTGTCAGAAATTACGTTCCTTATAAAGTCATGAAATTAACGTTTTATAGTTTTAGTTGAATTAACTTTTTATAGTAAGTAACGTATCACGTTAAAGGAAGGAAATGATTTATAAATGAAGGCCATGGCACAATTTCTTGTTTTATAAATATTCTTTTGTTTTTATCCTGCACTATCGGAACTTATGTGGCTTAGATTTACATCATTCTCGCCTCTTCATATGATTGCTTACAATTTTTTAAATCCAATCGGTCTTTATTTGGAGAGAGATTGAAACGCCATGGAAAAGCATTGAGGACGTCCTCGCAGTGATATCGAAACACTTTACTTTAAATGTTTGCAGATATCTGCCCACACATTTTGACAATTTATTAATGATGTAAAAATACATTTCCAAGTACGAAAATTCTTGACATTATTTTCAAACTAAACTAGGAGAAAAAGCGGTCCATTTGAATTTCAATCATGTTCCGCGAATCGACAATTTTGTCAAACAACTCTTGTTAACATTTCAATAACCATTTCAAAATTTAATTGATAATTGTATTAAAGCATGTATTTGAAATAAATAAAAATATCTAAATCAGAATTCACACACATCCCTCATCGCCTCAAACACACATTAAAAAATTTGTTTTTGTCTTAATATATTTGTGGCATAGTAAAACATGAAAGTTTGGAGAATTATAATGGGTGAGCGTAGTAAAGTTATCAATGATTTTCCTATAAAAATTGCTTATTTTCTTCTTTTCAAAGAAAACTAATGCATACAACTTGTATGTATAGCATTACGATAACGTCAAGAAAATGTATTAAATCAAATACTTCTAACTATTTTCAATATTTTTTTTAAAATTTTCCTAATTAAGGGTTTACTAGCGTACCCGTGCGAGAACTCTCGCATGTTAAATCCCACCCTTTCCCTATCCATTTGTCTATCCGTTCCATAAAGGAGAGGAACTACTAATGTACTTACAGGATATCAAACAAAATAACAATGCAATTGATGTTTGAAACAAATTTTCAATTAAAGTTTATTCCACATTATAGAGAGATGTTCTTGGAACAATTCATTCTTCTTTAAAAACAACATTTGAAGAAATTTGTCAATCTTCCCAGTTCCGAGCCAAAAAATAATCAAACTAAAGTTTTCACCTTTGAGTACTAAATACCATTTGCTAGCATTAGCAACAATTTAGTAGGCATTAGTAAGCTCACTTCGGTACATGGGAATGTTGCTCAAACTATGTTTGTATTTTTAATATCTTAACGAACCGACACCTTGAGTTTAATATCTAACGGTGTTTTATTTACAATATGAGTTTGCTGTTGGGCGTTAGTGTACATACTTCCAGATATCGCCAACATTTAAATCGCGCGTTTGGACTGCGATCGTTGGCAGTTGTCGGGTGACTTGCACTATTATTTCTATAATTTTAAATTTAGTGGTTTTTTAATTGATTCACGTAGTATTGTAGGCTAGCGCGTTTTGATTTTTGTTTTCCATTTATTTCAAGCTATTTTACTTTAGCTACTTTAAAAAGTTTGTTCTTTGTGTTGTGCCATAGCAAAAGTTTTCCCCCACTACCTCTGCGTATATATACCCGTGCGAGAACTCTCGCATGTTAGACCCTACACTCATCCCTATCCTTCTATTTTCATTCTAAGAGTGAAAGTAGTTAACGAAACGTGTTTATTTGTATCTATACTACTTACTTCTATCTATACTACTCTACTTTTATTGTATCTGTAAAGGTAACTTGCAATGTACTAACACAATTACAAATAAAAATAAAAACAACGCAATTAATGTAAATTTTCAATAAATATTTATTCAATATCATGGAGAATTTGCTTGGAACAATTCCCAACACTTACTTAAAGACATTTGAAGTAATTATTCAATATTCATTGTCATTGTTTTAGTTTTTCGTGATAGTCACAAAAATATTAGCTTTTTACTTTTGAGAAAACTACGTGTGGGAACCCGTTGACTTGAAAATTTCATCGAATGATAACGAAAATATTGGTACGGGTAAAACACAAACACAGTCTTCACTCTTCGCTGAACACCCACATCCTTCCACAATTAAGTACACAGCACTTATAGACCATGAAAAAACGTTAATTGAATAGTTTCACTACGCGCATAAGAAACAATCTTCATAGGTATAGTATCAAGCAACTATAATAGTACTTCTAGTTGTTGCTGGAGAGCAAATCTTGAATTAATGATTATGCAAATAAACCTCGTCAGACTGCACAAACTACGGTGTTAACAGAAAGCGTAAATAAAGATTGTCGAATATAAGCCTCCTAAGCGTGTCGCCACAAAAATTGCTACCAGCAGGAAGGACTGAAATATTGAGGTGGCCTTGATAGTATTGAAGCGTGGAACCGAAAAGTTAATTGAATGCATCGCAGAATGTCTCATCTTATAGATTATGGTTTGAAAAAACGTTTCTTTGAGAAAATTTTACTTTTTAAGGCTCTAAAACGCTTTGTTTATGAGTTATTTGCCGATATAGGTCAACATTTGATGCGGGTTGCATTTTACATGAATATTTCGATGCGTTTTTTAAAGAAATCATCCATATTTTAAAGTCAAAATGGAATTCGTCAAGTCTCCGTGAAATTCTCTTTGTTTGGAGCCCTCATTTATAAAGATTGGTTGCGTGTGAGAGCCGGAACCCAAAGGTATACTACTGAAATAATACAGGAGACGATATTAAAGTTAAATAAAGATAACTTTTATTTCATGGCGTAAAGACTTCTAACTTTATTCATGTTATTTAGATCTCAGTATATAAAAGTTAACTAGGAAAAGTTAACTAGGTTACGATACTAAAAACTGCGATTACATCGCATAAAATGAAGCACTGTATAAAAGTTACAAAAGAAAAGTAACTCATTTGACATACAAAGTACAATACAAAAGGAAATTCTACCTTCCCCTCCCAACAATTGTGTTATGTCGCTCAGTATTTATCTAATGAAATTAAGTTTGATAAATTCTAGAAAAATAAAATTACTATTCACTGTGAACATATGTTTAACACGTTTCAGAAAGTGTAAATAAAATGTTTATACTAACCACATCTGTGCATGTGAGCTGTAGTGACCTAACCATGGAAATTTGCTATGCGCCTGGATTTAAAAACATAATGCATAACATATAATTATAAATATGATTTTTTTTATAAGGGACACGTGTCAAACGATTGCTGGTCATTACGTTTATATTCTCTCACCTAATCTTTGCATTTAAAAACATTCAATCTTCGAACGCAAAAAGCTCTCAATCTTCTCTTAGCTAACTATAACTTGACGAAACGTCGCATGCTTTTGATCGATCAGTTACAAACTCGCACAACAAAACGTCGAAGATCAATTACATTCCAACAAAGACATTGTAATAGTATGACACCACGTAGCATTCCAACTACACCACGTAGCATTCCAACTACACCACGTAGTAGGTCTTGAAAACATAATGACAAATGACGGTAGATTAGCGTATGTTAATTTAAAGATATTATTAAAATGTAGTGTACTATAAAACCTTAGTACTACATTTTACCTTAGTACTGCATCAATTTTGAAGTTACACAATTGAATGAGTCATTTGAGAAACACATCTCCATTTTTTTTTCTTTCGAAATTGAGTTATACATCCAGATTTACTGGTTAGAGCTAACCTCATCCATTTCACGTAAAACATCACATCTCCAATGGAAAGGTAATACGTAACAATGAGATGTTAAAATGTCTTTTGAGGAACACCACATGACCCGGAGATGTGGTGTTTCTCAAATGACCTTGTAGTGAATGGCAGCACAGGGCAGCAATAAGCAGTTGCATGAAGTAATATGCAGAACTAATGATACATTCAACAATAGTTCCGTAAATATTTTAAGTAGAACTTGTGGAAAGTGAAAGGTGAAGGATTTTAAATCATGGTGGCCTTAGTACTATAAAAAGAACGTTGTGTCGACTGAGACTCAAGCAAGAAGCATTTCGAAGGAAAACAAACAAAAATTAAATATTTCGAGTTTCATGAAGCTCACATATTTTAACAAACATGTGGGTGGAATTAAAGCAAAACATTTCATTGATAGACTAACCAAACGCAATTTGACTTGAACAAATCAGTTGCCAGCTCTCCAGAATTTCCTAAAGCTTGTGCTTACCCACAGCATTGTGTACAATAAACATAAAAAAGTCAGTAATCTCAGAAAACTAAAAGATTATATTCCTGAAGACATAGTTGATGAATTTTACTAAAAATGTTATGACTGGCCAGCTGTCGACAAGGATGAAAATGAAAAACTGTAGTGAAAAATGTATGAAAATAATACCAAAATATTATCATTAATGTTGTAACGTTATGTTTACATTAAAGGCATATCAAATATTTGTTGAAATAAATCGGTTTTTCCTTCTTATATTATTTCTTATTATTATTTTGTACATTTTAACTCCACATTACGTCAGTCATTTAAGAAACAACACATCTCCAATAAACATTTTAGTTGATTTTTACAGGCATAACAGTGTAAATACAATTGTTTCTCTTTAAACAAGTGGAAGAACCCAAAATGCATGTATTATAGTTATTTATGTATCAAGGGCGTTAAGTAGATGTTTTTGCCCCGAGGGCGACTTCCAAACCCGAGGGCCTCTGGCCCGAGGGGTTGGAAGTCGCCTGAGGGGCAAAAACATCTAGTAACGCCCGTGGTGCATACAAAACTTTATGGTTTACTAGTTCGTTGCTGAATAAAACAAGAATTCGAAACATTTTATAATATTTCTTGCGTCTAAAGTGAAAAGACGCATTGTAACAGTCATTTGTCAATATGACGTCAGATAAACAAAACAGAGTGTATATCTAATTTCTATTGCATAATCGTTATTGGGCTGATTTGTTCGTACAAAATGAAAGAATATTGTGAAGTTCCTGTGGAAATTCTCGCAAAAGCTAACAAAACTATGGACAGTGGTTTCCATTAAAATCTTGAGAAATATATGAAACTCTTTATGGTGTATTTGAGATTTACCAGCGTGAATAACAGTGTAAATTGCGCTGATGAAACGGTACTTTTAGGTTATTAGCGCCTATTGTCAAACGTTATTTAGAATATGTCAAAACACCAAAAAATAACATTTCGAGGATGTTAGCCGATGTGCCTTATATATCTTATTACTATTACGAGTACCGCCACTAAAGAAGAATATAATTATGTCACTAAAAAAGATGGTACGTAACAGTGAAATGCGAGTGAATGATGGCAATTATAAGTTCACGGAAACATTTCAAAATTTCAATTTTCATATCAAATAAGCAAAATACGGTTTATAACAATTTATTTTATTTATTTAAGCATTATGCCATTTATTTATTGTATTTGCTTGCATTTTAACTTTACAAAATCGAATTCATAACTAAGTTCTGTGTGTTGTGTTGGTATAAGAGCGGGCCATAAAGTATTCAAAAGGCCCTAGGGCATAAAGAAGCGAAAAGGCCCGCAAGGGTATTAAGTATACCGTTACGTGTTTTGTTTCAGGTCTGTAAACACACAGCAATGAACTAGTAAACCATAAAAAAAATTATGAATATGACTTATATTAACGTCTCATGACAGTTTTTTTTTCAATTTATCGAAAGTTTACTTTTTTGGAGATGAGGTGTTTCTGAAACGACTCAATTACTATCAAAATACTAACATATTTAAATGTAACAGTCCCGCAGCCGCGAAAGCCACTTTCCCAAAGCCCACAGTTGCTACAGGTAATATTGTCCGTTTAATTTAAAATCACATATGAGAAAATTTAATTTTAAACTCAAATTAGTATCAAAATACTAACATATGATACATGATTGTATTCCAATTTGTATGATCTATCCAATCCTCATCATAAAAAATATAGTTTCATTTAAAAAATGAAAGTGATTAAGTGAGTAAATCACTTTTAATTTGAAAATTAAAAGTGATTTGAGAAAACTAGCTCAAAATTCTGCATTTTCAGAAACGCTCAAATGCAATTTTCGTATAGATACCTTCAATTTTTTTCTTCAAACTTTTCGAACGGGTAGTGCTAATTAACTCTTTTATATGACGTAAAGTTCATTTTGAGTTTTTTTTTCCCAAAAAAATTACACAAATGTAAATTTTGTTAAGATCTCTCACACCCTTAATATGCACATTTCCAGCAATTTGTAAACACTATTGTATTTGTAAATTTAAGTGCTTCAAATGACATCTAATGAAAGTTTTTAAAAACTCAAAACTTTTCTGTGAAAAGAAACTTCAAACTTCGCATGTACAGTAGTGCTTAAACGCCATTTTCTTAAAAACGGCTGCAATTTTTTTGAAAGAAATTCGCCATTTAGGACTAGGTTTACTGTTCTTTAATATTCTTAAAATATATTTTCCGTTCTACTATTAGGAAACCGAAAAATTAAGAAAATGTCGAAAAAATGTGCTTTTGGTGGCGATGGATAGCAGCTGGCAAGAGTATGTGGCAAGTCCGAATAGCCAGCCGAAGGAAATAGCCAGCCAAAGGAAATAGAAAAATAATGCGGGAATTCTGTGCCATGCTGTAGCATCGCTAATTTATGACATTACTTAAATCATAAATGATGCTTTAGACGTGTCACTTTCCTTGTGTACTGACGTTCAAACTACTCGCCTCGATATTTGCATTAAAATCTGGTCCCTATTGATGATACGAATTTTTTGTACATTACAATGTGCTACAACAGCACGTTCTTTCTCGCATTGTCGGAAATAGATAAGTAATATTGAAATATTTTAATTTCTTCAATACTAAATACTCAGTTATATTGTAAAAAAGGTAAATTCAACCAGTTCAAACCACCTGTGGTGCATACCTGCATTAATTTCGATAGCCAAGAACAGTAGTAATTTCTAACTTTTACAAATGAAACAAATAAGAATAAATTTAACTGTTACAGTATTTGCAGCACATTATACAGGAAAGCGAGAAATATTTCACAAAACCCTGCCTTGATTTCCTTGAACTTAACTTTCAATTTTTACTTTCTCTCCTTACAAATACTTCGTAAGAAGAGAAAGTTATGTTATCGTTCGCCGGAAAACGGCGAATTTTCGCCAGAAAAACTCTTATAGCTGGTGTCTGGTAAGAAAAAGAAGATAAATACTGTTGCTAAATTTAGAAAAATGTCTTCTAACTCGTGGTGTAGCCAAAATCCATGTTTTATTACTTCTTGATACGGAAAAATCGATTGATGGCAAAACGTCCGGCTGTGATCAACGCTAGCGCCTAAAACATTCACCTGATTTTCTTCAAAATTGATATTCTCCAATCGTTTTTTTCTGATGTCAAGGCTCCTGGAATTTGAAACTGATATTTTAATTTTTGGGGGTAGTTTACATGAAGCCCCTCGGATATTTTCAAAGTTTTCAAAAACAGTGGCGCCAAATTTTTTGATTAAATTTTGTTGTTGAATAGTGTGAAGGACGTTTAAGAGAATGATGCAAGTATCATTTTCGTTCATATCTCCAATTTTTTGAAAATTGCAAAAACAATTTCAAAACTGCAAAATGGAAGATTAAGCTTTTGCCTCGGACAAAGTCTGTTGTACAAAATAAGCTCTTTAAAAAAGGTCATGTACAATTTTCTGAAAGAGTAGTTCTTGCGTAATTTGCGCTTGAAATTAACAAACAAATTTTTCTCAAAAACCGCTCCAAAATTTTCGTTATATTTTCCTCCACATATGTAATAAGGAACGGCAAAAATATGGCGCTAGTCTCAGTTTTAGATATAGCTACATTGTTTCGAAAATGCTGAAAGAACGTGAACATTAAAAACTGCAAAATTGGAGATTGTAATTTTGCTGTAAACAATGTCTGTTGTAAAAGAACACCTATTATAAAAAGTCATGTACATTTTTTTTCAAAAAAAATAGCTATTTTTTGCTTATTTAATGTCAGAAATTTAGGCAATTTCAGAAAATATTATTTTCTGAAAATCCGCACAAAATATTTTCATTTAAGTTTCTCTCGTATGTAAGAGAATTTGGAAATAAATAAACTTGTGATGCCATAGAATGGTACAGACTTCCTCGCAGAACTCGGTTTTCTAATTTCTTTAGTCTAAACTAGGTTTTCGGTTATGAATGATTCTCCACCCAGATGGTCGCCCAAAGGAAGTACAATCTCTCGATTTTTTGGCTTCCTAATGCTAGAAATGAAATCTCCATACACTTAGTACTATTTTATAAGTGTAAATACCATCATTTGCCAGGGTGGTCGCGGTCGCTAAATGGCGAGCACAGACGCAGCTCTTCGGAGAAAAGCTTCGCAGGCTCGAGTCTCTGCCGGGTAGTACTACTGTTTGTCACAATTGTCTGTTGTCGCAGGAAATAATTTAGAATTCTAGAAACTTTATTGAAAACCATTTGAAGCAATTCTAATTACACATATTATAATACGGTAAATAAACTGGAAGTGTCTGTTTGTGATTTGCCAATTTCCAACTTTTTAACAATTGTTCACAACTCTTCTTGGATTTGTAAAACGTATGTACTCTCATATTAATTGTCGTATCAGGCATTTACCATTTTATGCCTCTCTTCGATTCCTGTTCATAAGGCGCTTGTGTGGCGTAGTGGTATGAGTGCCTGCACATAACTTTGAGGATTTGAGTTTGGGTCTCGGAGTGGAAACAAATTTCTGGTGGAAAACCCTTTTGTTGGTTTATGTAGAAGAATAATATTGCGGAGAATTTAGAAACAATGCAACAAATTATGTGCTTTGGTAGCGCCACTTGTAGAATTTGAACTTCAATGAGAAAGCAAAAAATATATCTATGCTGGAACTTTTTATACCTTGTCCCAAATTATTTTTTTTTTACATGAATCAGGCATTTACCTTTTTATGGCCTCTGCCCGAGTTCGACGCATACGGCGCTTGTGTGTCGTAGTGGTATGAGTTCGGGCACGTTGACTTTGACGATCTGAGTTCGGGTCGCGGAGCGGAAAGAAATTTGCTGATTGAAAACACTTTTGCTGGTTTATGCAATAGTGTAATAGCATTTAGGAGCATTTAGAAATAGTGCGAGAAAATATGTGCTTTGTAGCCCCACTATTTTAATACCATAATCAGCTATCAAAACTTATTAAAGCCAATAAGTGTTTTGTTAGTTCTAATTTAAATTTATTACTATCTTCCTTTACTCTGTTTCCTTTCATAAGAATAATATGCATCATACTATCATCACGACTCACAACAATGGAATGAATTTGAAGAATTTTGAAACCAGTGTTGCGATTTTGCTAATTAACAACGCGTCAAACGTAGTGAAATTTAAATTTACATTTCCGATTTTTGTTTATTTTGAAAATACTGAGGAAGCGCCGAAAATGGAACCATCACCACTATCTTTACAGCTCATGGCTACAGGAACAAATTTTAAAAATGTTTGGATCCGATTCTGAAAACATAATTGTTTCAAATTTAAAAATTGCCTGTATGACGCAAAAAAAACAACAACAAAAATACTTATATTTTTGAAGAATTGAACGTGATCATATTTGAAGGTTTTCAGATTTTTCCTAAGGTTTTTTTGATTTTGGTGTTTATTCGCCCATAAAAACCAATGTTAATTGTTTCGCTTTGTACAGCCCTGATTTTTGGAATTTGAACGCGGGGATAATTTTTTTCCAAGAGCCTAAAATTATTCTTAAATTTTGGGAAGGGTTTCAGATTTTGCAATTGATTTTGAGATTGATTCTGGGTGGGCATTGCTAGCTTTAGTCTAAAGCGCCCACGATTTTCGGAAATCCAGAGGAGCCTAAAATTCGGGAATAGAGCATTTAATTAGCGTAAAATTAGCCAAAAATTTTGGAAATGGTTTGGTTGAGATTGGTTTCTGGGCGTTGCTTGCTTTAGATGGCTTCATTTATTCAAGATGAAATACTAGTAGTGCAAGAGCGATGATAGGGAAAAGCACAAGGAAACGCACAAATTCAATTTCTACTCTCCTTCTAAAACAGGTTTTAACTAGTTTTGGCGTTAAATAAATACATTTGCTAATTTTTTTATAGATACCATCTAATTAACATGGAAGCATGCAAAATGTACCATTTAATTTTATTGTTTACTTCAGAAGATTTTATACGAAATGTATTTGTATTACGACAAGTTATTCGTTTTTCTTGTAATATCTCAAGGTTTATATTTCCTTTTTCAGTAGAATGATTGTAGGCATTCAGTAGATTTCTGTTCACACATGTCATAGGGGACATCCATGGTAATAATATTTCTTAGTGAGTATGTGTTAAGGGAACGGTTTTTGAATTTTCGAACTAATAAGAATTAAATATATACCATTGAAATGTTAACGAAGTAATTATTTATACATTGTTTGTATCCCACATTATACTTCGAACTCTACATAAACCATTAGATTTTACTGCTCCTGAAAATTATATCAAGTTTCGGTAAAGGTTACCAAATGGAGTGATGGACTTTCGACCTCCGGATTGCTGAACGTTTACGACAGATAGCAGTGACCCTTGTTGAGCTATCAGTATTATCAAGGAACCCCTCAATTTAGTCACTACACAGTGCTAGAGAAATATAACATTGATTAAGTAGCCTACTGATGTGGTTTTATGGTTGCTATTTAAATGTAAAAGAAACTAAGATTTATGTAACTTTTCTTTCTCATTCTCACACATTCATGTTAAATGAGAGCAATTCTTTTTAGGACAAAAATATAATATTTAGAAAATGATCTTTGTGTATGAAAGTCTTTTAGTTCATTCTAAATTTCCTAAACTACGTGTTTAGAGCTTGGGGACGAAGATAATTTTTTTGCGAATTTCTGAAGATGCAGCAATATAACATGCACTTCGTTTCGTTATTCATTTCTCCATTCCTTGATTTTCTAAAATTGGAAAATGGTGATGGGTAAAAAGGATGAATTTATGAAGATAAAAGCGATGGTGTACCCATAATCTAAAAGTTATTATACATTTTATATTTTATAAATTTTCATCATTTCCAGATAATTCGAATTTTAGATAATTTAATTTTTCATAATTCCTCTTAAAGAACAATTAAAATAATTTACTACGTAAATATAGAGATTAATAACTAGAACGAAGCATACACCATGAGATGTAGGTCAACAATATTATCTTCTTAAAACAGCAGTGAAATAGCCTTAACGCAATCTAGAGAGTAAAGTACTTTACATTCTCATCAGTATCGTTCCATTCTCTTCAATCTATTTCCTTTTTTAATAATATTATATACATCATCCAATGATCACGACCGACAACAAATTCTCCAAAGATTTTCTCCAAAAATGATATTCCCCAATCGATTCTGGTTGATGTTGCGGCTCCTTGAATTTGAAACCGATATTTTAATTTTGGGGAGTACTTTACATGAAACCCCTGGAACATTCAAAAAAAAAAAAGTTCCAACGTTATTGATTAAATTTTGTTGTTGATAGTGTGAAGGACGTTTAAGAGAATTGTGCGGGTCTCATGTTCGTTAAAATCCCTGATTTTCGAAAATTAAAAAAAAACTAGTGGTGCTACAACAGCACTTACTTTCCCGTATTAGAGGAAACAGGTAAGTAGTACTGTAATATTGCACTTTATGCGCTACTAACATCTTCGCTTGGAACTCACTATTTCCATTGCAGTGTTGTCAGAACTATGTAAATTCTACAACTTCACAAAAATAGAATGCAAAAGTTTTGTAACCCTGTATTGGAAATAGAAGCCTGATACCCTGGAAATATAGAAATGCCTTCCATTGGGCCATGATTAGGGAAGAGTATTTTAAAACCATGCAACAAATTCTCTACTCACTACAAATGGTACAGCATTTGGTGCAAAACTAAATATTTGCCTGCAAATATCAACATAAATTAGACAATGATAACTCCTTTTCATACAGCTCCATTAGGTCACAACAATGACACTAATTCACAGATATTCGCGAGCGCAAAGTGAATTCCATTGTTGCAGACCCTGCATTGTCGCTATTCTGAGAGCTATTAATTCTTTTTACTTCTTTCAAATATTTCAAAATAAACAATTTCTAAAATATTAATGTGTAAGTCTATAACAAAGTTCGAAAGAAATAATATACAAAATTGCACATTCGAAAGAAATAATATACGAAGAAAGAAATAATATACAAAATTGCACATTCTAATTTATGACGCATCCAGCTGTCCGAAGCGCAGTAAATTTACAGCGGCCTATTACGTTTGTCACAAAATTAAAGAAAAACTACTCGTATTTTGAAAAAATTAAGCATGACCGTATTTATTTTATTTATTTATTTGTCAATATTCGGAATTGCCACATACTCTTTCTTGCCAGTTACCATCTATCATCGCCAAAAGTACATTTTTTGTCATTTTCTTAATTTTTCGGTTTCCTATTGGTAGAACAGAAACATTAATTTTAGAATATTAAAGAACACAAAAACCTAGCCGTAAATGGCAATTTTCTTTTAAAAATTATGTGCCGTTTAAGAGAAAATGGCGTTTTAGCGCTACTAAAAATGCGAAATTTGAAGCTCATTTTCACAGAAAATTTTTGAGTTTCAAAATACTTTATTTGAAGTTATTTGAAGCACTTACACTCACAAATATAATCATCTTTACAAATTGCGGATAATGTGCATATTAAAGATGTGAGAGATCTTTCAAAAAATTTACATTTATATAATTTTTGAAAAAAACAAAAAAACACTCAAAATAAACTTCACGCTATACTAATGAGTGTAATTAGCACTATCCGTTACAAAAGTTTCAAGAAAAAAATTGCAGCCATATACGAGAAAATGACGTTTGAGCATTTCTGAAAATGCCGAAATTTGAGCTACTTTTCACAGAAAACGGTAGTGTTTTCGAGAAACTTTACTTGACATTATTTAAAGCATATATACTCGTAAATATAATAATGTAAAAAAATCGCCGATAATGTAAATATTAACAATGTGAGAGACAAGTAAAAAAAATTACATTTTTGTAATTTTTGAAAAAAACAACCGATAGACCAAAATGGCTTTTATGCCATTGATAGAGTACATTTACCACTATCCCAACCAAAAGTTTAAAGAAAAAATTTGGAGCCGTTTTTGAGAAAATTTTGCTTTTGTAATTTTTTAAAATTGCACGCAATATTGCACGAAAACTACCAAAATTGTGAAAAACATTTACATGACCTTTATTAAAGAACTCAATATGCAGAACAAATTTTATTTGAAGAAAAAATCTCTATCTTCAATTTTGTCGTTGGAGAAAGACGCCGAAAAAATTCAAACTTTCACAATTTTCGAAAATTCAGAGCTGTACGTGAAAATCGGCCCTATGCCATGTTAAAAGTGTATTTTCCTCTATTCATACAAGAAATTTAAAGAAAAAATTTGGAGCCGTTTTTGAGAAAATGTTGAAAATCCCTGGGGGGCTTCATATAAAGTACCCCCAAATTTTAAAGAATCTTTTTCAAAATCACAAAGCTTCGACTAGAATCAGATCGACTGGGGAATATCAATTTTGAAGAAAATCGACCGAACGGTTTAGGCGCTAGCGTTGACCACAGACGGACAGACGGACGGAATGCCGTCAATCGATTTTTAAGTATAAAGAAGCAACAAATCGTGGATTTTGACCACACCACGAGATAGAGGATTTTTTTTCTTAATTTAGCAACTGGTTTTATCCACTTATTCGTTTTCACGGCCCTGCAATTAATTTTTTTCCGCCGAAAATTGGCCATTTTTTCGCGCAGCATTACATAACTTTCCCTATACTACGTATATCACTCCGTGTATACGTACGTATACGGGAAAGTAAAAATCGGCGTCTTCCTACAATTACAACCGTGAAGATACAATTTTTTCTAAATGGAATATGTTCATCAAAAACAGATCTTCAAATATTTTCACGTTCAATTTTTCGAATATATGAGGGTTTTTTTTGTGTGAGTAATTTGGTGTCAAGCATTGTCGCCCGCTTCGAATTTCCTGCGCTTCGTGAACGTATTTGAGAAGTCTTGGGAGGCAGTTGGATGCTACGTAATTTAGAATTTGTATATTTGTATTCTTTGTTCGTTTTTTACATTCAATTTTTTGTTATACATTTACAAATTAATCTTTTATAAATTTTTAAAAATCTAATTGATAGTCCATATTCTTTGTTCGAGTTGCGAGGAATGTATTTGCATTCTCAATGTATTTATGTAATTTCTTCCAAGTAAACTGTAATTGAAATTAGCCCTATTAGGTTTTCTCTTCAAATACTATTTAAATGTAATATGAAAGAAAAATTGCAAGCCTTCAGAAATATCAAATTGGAATGCGACAATGATATTCCGTCCCGCGAGGCAGCAGCTATAGATCGGAGAATTACGTCTCATTGTTGGGACATGATTTAATGAAAGCAGTTATGAAAGCAGTTATAATGGTCGTCGACCTGGATGGCCGAGGTGGCTAGAGCGTGTGCCAACTCAGCGCCTCGGTCTGAAAGGTCGCGGTTTCAAGTTCCGCTGTGGGCATGGTTGTTTGACCCTTGTCTTTTATCTGTATGTATGTTTTTGCGGAAGGACTTGAGAGTCTGCTGACCACTGACCGAGGAGCCCGCACCTAATGTTCTACAATTTGTAAGTGGTTTTTACAAAAATGATGACTGAGATTTTTTAATTTGAAGAGTAATTGCGATATAAATAGTATTATGTAACTATTACTAGGGGAGAGAAAGTATGGGTTGTTTTAGCACCACTAGTTTGCTTCGAAACGGAAAAAATGTTTAATTCGGAAAATTAAAGAGTAACTTAATTATGTATCATTTGCTCATTACATTAGGAGATGAATTAGACGAGGATCAAGTGACACATTTAAATATCAATTTATGTATTACCATCTTTTCGGTCTTCAGTCTTCCAGATTGTTTCTTTGTAAACTATTAAATTTTGACAACAAATGGCAAAATAAAACAATTTTTCTATAGTTTACGAATATGAACTTATATTGGCATTTCCCGCTTTTAAGAACTCCTGTTTGTAAGAGGCAAATGTCCCGAACTGTTTCTTATGAAGGTTTTACTGAATTTTAGTTAGCATTTTTTAATTTTTTTTATTGTAGAGACAGGTGTGCTTCTGCAACTGACGCAAATAACCGAAAAACACTGTTTCATCAGCGCAATTCACACTGTAATTTTACATATAACTCTCAAACACCCTATAATCATTTTCATTTAATTCTTGATATTTTACTGGAAACCACCTTCCGTAGCTTTGTTGGTTTTTGTGAGAATTTACGCAGGAACTTAACAATATTCTTTCATTTTGTACGAACTTATCAATCCTCAGATACACACGCTGTTTTGTTTATCTGACGTCATATTGATAAATGAGGCAAAATCGTCTTTCATTTAGACCGCCCCCCCCCCCCGAAAAAATATAAAATTGATTCAAATTCTAGTTGGATTCAACAACGAGCTAATAAGTCGTAAGCAGTTTTGTACGCACCACGGGCGGCATCCGACCTCTCTGGCCGGAGGCTCTTGGGTCAGGGGGTCGCCCTCGGGGCGAGGGCGTCTACTTGGCGCCGTAGATACGTATATAACTATTGTATTACTTGTAAGGTACTGTTTACTTTCAAAATTCTTAATTGTATAAAAATTGGGAGTACTCTTGTATTATTAATTATTGTATTATTAATATTATTTTTGATTATTATAATAATCTTGTTTTACTATTGTATTACATTTTGAATATTGTCTAAGATTATTGTATTTGTAACTTGCCACCGGACAACAGTCCATTTGCAAGATAATAAAATTATTATTATTATTATTATTATTATTATTATTATTATTGTTATTATTCCATGTGTTTATTGGTATTTGTCAATCTCATCCGAAGGACGTAAAAATGATTTAAATAAAATAAACCAGTGCGTGTTAGACCCCTCCTCATATTTTAATGTCAAAGACTCGTAATACAATGGTTAAAGGAAGAAAGTTTTTGCAACTCCAAATTTACACGAATGCGGAAATTTTGATGTCATTCACACATCAACTTCAAACGATAAAGTTACAGAAAACTCGAGGAGTCATCTGACACTTGAAGACTGCCACAAAAATGTAAGAAATATTTCAGGAAAAATATGATCCTATTCAGTACCTAATAGAAACTCAAATGTCAAGTGTGTATTAACTTCTTTGAATTCGCTTCATATCAGTAGAGGAAACCAGAACCAGACGCTGCACTGAGGCAGACCATCGGCAGCCAGAAAACTAAAATTAATTATTTCTTACAGTAATGATAATTATCATAGGATACTATTATAATAGTATCCCATTCACCAAATTTGTTACGGTTTATTTCGTCCCGTTCATTTAATACATGTGTGCCAGGATACCATTCAATACAGCGTAATGTTATTGTTAACGTACTGATTTTAAATGCCAATGAAATGGCGAAAAAATAAAGCAAGATTATTTCAGTTTTATATTTTAAAGTTAGAAATTAGAATATTTCCAGTAATACTACAAAAATACTATATATTCATTCAGACGTAATATTTAATTCTGTCACTGGTCTAAAACTATTTTTATCTCGCTTGAATTCGAAATATACCCATTGAATTCGATGTATTGATGTTTCCGGGCACGTTAACTCCAATGGTCATTAGTCCGGTCAGTCTAGTAAAAGTTTTCATCACAGGAAGTGGCCCTCTTTGGATGTTTTCCCCTTTTTGGAGGGTGAGATCCGCCACCGACCTACACGACGACTTGTGGGAGATTTCCGTTTTAGGGATCTCCTCCTGTGAGGCACCGCCCCAGCAGTGACAAGCTCTAGGCTCCCCCGTAGTCTCCCGACATATCCGGTAATGTAGTGCATGTCAATATGTAGATATATGTGAGGGCAAAGGATAGGACAAGGAAGAGGAAGGAAAGCTCGCACGCGGTCCATCCGTTTTCGGGATGCTGCTCTGTCATTAACCTGGTACAGGGTTGGCAAAATACTTGAAAAATGTATTTCAGATACAAAATACAAAATACTTCCCCGAAAGTATTTTAGATACCAAATACAAAATACTTTCATAAAAGTATTTTAGATACAAAATACAAAATAGTATTTTAAAATACTTTTGAAAATACAAAATACAACCAACGATGTTTTACACATAACTTCTATCCTATTTTTTCTCTTTTAAACAATCATTCACGTTCAAATTCACATTTAAAATCACATTTCATTTAAAATTTTATTATTAAAAATATATAACATTTTTTATACAAAAATGTTTCAAATTAAATTTTCAACCCATTTCAGGTATCAGTATGGGGTCATCCATAAATTACGTAAAGCTAAATGGGGTGGGAGGGGGTCAGAGAGGGGGTCTGAGGCAGCTTTACGCTGCTTTATATACGTAGAGATAGGGAAGTGCGTTACAAGGGGGGGAGAGGGTATTGAAAATACTCGAAATTTGCGTTATGTAATTTAGACGGCCCCTATCATTTGTGATGTATGTTCATATTTTAAGTCTGAAAGGCATCTTTTCCATGCTAACATGCAACATTCACCGTGCTGGATACTCGGATTGACATGAAATTTCACCAACTGGTAGAACACCACGCAAAACCTTTATACACAAATTTTGAAGTGCTATGGAATATTGTAAATAGCGTTTTATAGGCATTTTGTTTTTAGCAGGACCTTTCGTGACCCTCGCGCTTCCCGCAGCGGGCGAGCCGTTGCTTCGGCAGCTTAGGAACGTTACGCGGCGTCTATCAGTCGGTGTCAGATTTCCAAGCGCGTTCGTTCCATCTGAACCTGCAAAGTAAACACCCGTTTTTGTCACCCCGCCTGCCCTCCAAGTAACTGAGACCATGCCGACAGGCTGATAGTGCAAGCGCGGTGTATGAGTAACGTCCGCAGAACCAGCGGCGAGCAGCGTTTCCGCCCCTCTAGGGTCGGTAAAGTCAAGAAAGGTCCCACTAATTATAGAAAAACCACTACTTACAATGCTTCATAGCACGTAAAAATTTGTATGTAGGGGTTTTGAAAGGTGCTCAACAAGCTGGTAAAATCTCAAGTCAATCCGAGTATCCAGCATTGAGTGAGTGTTGCGTGTAAGAAGCGAAGGAGTACAAAGATATCACCATGAGTTCTTGGGAGGTGATAGTTTGGGACAAATATTGCAGGATACAGACAATTAACTAAGGTGCCTTTCAGACTTAAAGTATGAACATACATTACAAATGATATGGATACCTAATGAATACCGCGGATTGTTATGTTTTAAAATATGCATTTTAGGTGCCTAAAATAGGTTCTTTCAGCATCTGTTAGGCTTTTTAAATGGTAGAATAGGCACTAATAAAACTCGTAACATACAAGAAAATTCACTTTTTGACCATTTATTATATTTCTCAAAGATAACATAAATCAATATTACGTAGAATCAGTATTGACCATTTTGCGATAATACTATTTAATACGTTTGGTAGTAAGAATTATTCCAACCGTATTTTGCCTCACAATAAATTATTAATACATTCTCCAAGTTTTCAAGAGAAAACGAATGTTTCTTATCGGTCAAGATCACTTTGCTTTCGGGGGAAATTCAATCGCTTTATCTTAGAAACGACGGCAGCTTCTCCACGAAGTCAAAAAGTAGTGGCATGGAGACTTTTATCGCTAGATCCTTGTCTGGTATATTCATTTCTCGCTCTCTTACAGGTGACAAAATGAGACAAGGGGATAAAAAGGTAAAAGAGGACGAATGCAATTTAGGTTGTTAAAAATGACTTAAAATAAATGTCATCCTTGTCTGTTGTGCCGACAAAGAAGAAAAAGGTAAAAGGAGCCATAGACAAAAGAAGTTAGGCAAATTAGTCTCATTTTAGGTTCTTAAATGTAGAATAAGCACAAATAGGCATTAATATTAAAATAGGCTCTTTTAGGCGCTACAAAATTGACGGTTTTAGTTCAAATAAACCTAAAATGTACATACAAAGCTTCATTTAGTACAAGGTACACAGGAAAAAATAGATTTTTACCTAAATATACCACAACGAAATATCAGCTCTTAAAAACACCGCAAGCACAAGTTTTTAATCACTGCGTACAACCACAGAGCCACCAGGCACACACATAGGCAGCACTCGTTCTGGCACGCGGAGCCTGCTCTCCGAGAAATTGAATCGGAGCTCGCGATTACAACCACGGTGTAAGAAATATATTATACACCGTGATTACAGCGATCCTCCGGTTATCTCCGGTTGAACCGACGACGGGGGGAAAACGAAATCGGAGAAACCGGAGGTCCGGCTCCACTCGTCCACGTGGCGGGACCCTCTCCATTTACTTGCCCAATGAATGTTTGTGACGGATTAATCAAAAAGTATTTTTGTATTTTGAAAATACAAAATACTATCAGAAAGTATTTTCGATACAAATACAAAATACATGTTTAAAAATGTATTTTCGATACAAAATACAAATTACAAAAGTATCGAAAATACGTATTTTAAATACAAGTATTTTCGATACTGCCCAACTCTGACCTGGTATTGATCGGAGACACCGGCCGCTAGAATTCACTTTTAGACAACAATTATACAGCTACTGTCGAAAATCCGCCACCTGACACTTTACAAGGTTCTATTTCGTATTCAGTTCGAAAAGTAGTTCTTTAAAAGTTCTATGTTGGAGAAGACTCTTTTAATTCGTTTGAAACGGTTGCTGAAAAACGCTTGTTGCAACTTTAACGCATATGTAGAAATTAGTTGCAGGGAACTTTTCCAGAACTTCCTGCAGTACATCCAACCCAAGTCAGGAAAACAATGAATCGTCTGCGCAAGGAGTGTTCACAATGGCGCGAAACGCGAATGTCTGCTGGGGCAGGCTCGGACCCGCCCCCGCCCCCTTCTCCGCGTCCGTCCCCGTTCACACCGCCCCATCCCCGCCCCCGCGTCCGTGCCTAGTCGGATGGCAAAGGCGGGGCTGCCGCAATGGGAAGCGTAGCCCCGAGGCGGCGGTCCCCAAGGTCCCGAGATGTGTCGTGGAGGAGCGAGGAGGCCGACCGTGAAAGGCAGTGACAGCGACGAGGTGCGGTGCAGGAGCTTGTCACGCCCAGAGAGTACGGTCACGCCCTGGTCACGCGTGCGCAGAGCGGCGTGGCGCGGTCTCGGCGGCGGCGAAGATACAGTCTGAGACCACCAGGGCGCTCTGATGTATGTCGTCCATTTTTCCGTAAACAAAACAAGAGATAGCCGATCCCCGGTGGTCGAGATCGCTAAGCCAGTAGTGTCGTGGCGATTTCGGAACCAAGGATCGCGGTTTCGAGTCCCGCCTCCGGCATGGTTGTATTTGCGTTCGCCCTTTACCCCCTAACGTGTCATCTTCACAGTTACCTTAACGTTAAACCCAATAGCGGTCGCTAATGACCTACGGTCCGATTAACATAAGTTGGTGATTGAAATTTGAGAATGGAAGGAAGCAACGTTGACAGGTTGCGTACCACTGAGCACGTGTTCCTGGAACATGAAAATAAACACTTGAAGTAAATACATATTAAAGTAACCAAATCATTCATTCATATTGTATGAAGCTACAGCATCAGAAGCACAACTGTCAATCACCAACTTATTTTAATCGGACCATAGATGTTGATGCGACCTTAAATAAATAGAGAGAGAGAGAGAGAGAGAGAGAGAGAGAGAGAGAGAGAGAGAGAGAGAGAGAGAACGAAAAACAAGATACTTTTAGGAATCCATTCTCTGGGAATACAGAACCATAGCGATTAGTCTTGGGCCTGATAAGTAGGTTCGCTAGCCGACGGTAGGTCGGCGTCAGATCTCGCCATCCAGCGAGGGAAAGACCACCGCCATCTCCCGAGCAAAAACATGCATTGCACTTACGGGAGTAATGACCCTAGTCGTTGACGCGCCCGGAATATCTGACAATCAATTAATGAACCAACCGAGACGCATTGAATGACACCTCATTTGTCTCGATTTGTGAAACGCGTGAGGTCGGACGGATAGAAGTTACACAAATACTATATAAGGATGTGTTATTCAATGTTTATTAAACGTATGGCATGAATTTTCGGGGACATACAATAGACATAGTTCAATAAATATAGTTCTGAAGTCAGATTTTCAATACTGCTATTGACTGGTCACCCCGGTATAGCGTGCATAGCCTAAAGGTGGCTCCACACGTTCGGTATTCGGCAAGTAGCCAGTGACCGCTCGCCGAATCCCGAGCAGTGAAGATGAGTTGCTTGCTATTTGCAGAGCAACTTCGCTACTCGGCGAATGTTAAATATGTAACGCCTCAGAACAAGAGGAGGGAAGCAATTTCTTTATATGGCCCCTATAGATGGAAGTCAACTACATTTCCGGGCCATTTTTGCATTAAACTGTTTTACTTATTGCATTTAACATGTTTTACTGGTGAATAAATAAAATGTAGTACCCCCAAAATCAAAATATCCGTTTCGAATTCTCAGGGCCTTGGGTGCGGCCAGACCGATCAGGAAATATCAACTTTGGAGAAAATCTTACGAACGATTTTGTAGATCCAACTACGTTGTCCACAGACGGAAAGACAGACGTTTTGCTGAAAACTTGTTCGGTATCAAGGACCCCTAAAGTATGGATTCGCACTACACAACATATTAGAGAAAGGTTTTTTTTTGTTTATTTAATGTCGCATTAACTACGAGGTCATAAGCGACCATTATTGATTTAACGGTAGGCGTACTGAATAAAGTGATACGGAGATGATGAGGTGTGAAAGGACAAACACAAATACAACCATGTCCGAGGCGGGACTCGAACCCTCGATCCTTCGGTCCAAGATCGCCAAGATACTACTGCCTTAGCGAACTCGGCCACCCGGATCAGCATTAGAGAAAGTTAATTACTATAAATAGGAGCAAAAATTATACGCTTCTCGGCCATCGCAAAACGAGTTTTTTCTGTAAAAAAAAGTTGCAGCATTGCAAGATCTTCACTGTACGTAAGCAGTACATGAGAATGTAAACAGAATGGTATATTAATCCCCTAATAATTTATTATATCTTTAACGTGAATATTTAACGTGAAATTTCATTTACAGATCTGCAGAAAATCAGTTTAATATAGATGTTGAAATGACGAAATGTTGGACTGTAACAACTCTTACTTCAGTTATTATAATAATACATTTTGTTTACATGCAGGAAAAATAAAAATAAATATTTTGTCATTTGTTGGTGACAAGTAACAAGGAAAGCGGACGGCAAGGTCAAAAACATAAAGCCTTTTTAATCATTGTGTCATCGCAATTGTGGAAGGATATGTCAACATATCCCCACCTTCGTAACAGCGGAAAGGTTCCATACAATGAATAGAGAATGAGAGAGTCACAAACATTCGTGACTATCACAATCATGGTGAATTTGTCTCAAACGAATGCTTTCTATTTTAATGGTAAGCAGGCAGTTCCATGGTATTAGTTATCATGCACCATCAGGAATCTCATACCACCGATAGCTACCTATTCTACCCACCCTGCACACACAATGGGTGGTGCCTCAAACCAATTGATCCGAGTAGTTTTCTTTTCCTTGTTGTTCAGAATTCCCTAAATCGAACTAATAATATCAATATTTACTCACCACAATAATTGATATAAATAGTTTAATGGACGCAAACCACAACCCAAATTCCTGCCCTTTGGGCAAGTTTTTTGAAGTTGTGGCATGTTTTGGTTACAAGATATTCCCATTACTATTCGGTGAAACAGTGAAGAACATTTGGTCGAATTATGGCAGTATAAGAGAAGCACACAATAAAGACCGCTCTGAAAGCAACATTGATCATAAAATAAGTGTTGTCTTCTTGTCTTTGCCTAAAGCCTCTGGTCATTTAGATCGACCTCGATATGCTAATACGACATGGCGCCTTGGCTTCTCAATATATTAGATTGTTGCCATGAAATTGTTTGGGCGATGAACTGGTTGATTCATAAATCCCTTTGTGCTACTAAATCTGAAAATCAGATTAAAAATTGTAAGAATGGTATCATATTTAACACACAGGAGGACGGAATACAACTTGGTACATATTTTTGTCGTCGTATTGAGGTATATTTATTTATTTCATACATTTATTCTTTACAAGTTACAATTTAGATTTATTAAACGATTAATTTAGCGTCACAATGTCATGAAAGTTGTTTCACTAAATGTGGCTGACCACTATGGCTATTTATAGATATTTTCTCCATTTGTCTCCCACAAGTGGGGCACCGCCCCAGCCGAGACAAGCTCTAAGCTCCTCACCGATCTCCTGGCATGTGTGGTAGTGTGTAGTGAATATAAGTATGAATGCGTGTACATAAGGGGTACGATAGGACAAGGAATGGGAAGGAAAGATCGCGCGCGGTCCGTAGCCTGTTTGTTAGGATACTGCTCCGGCATTCGTCTGGTATTGATCGGAGAAACCAGGGAAAACTACCGATCAGAGCAGCCGGCCGCTAGAATTCTCCTCCAGACGGCGACTGAACTTGACCTAGCTCTCTAGCTAGTGTCGAAAATCCTGCCACTGTCGTGACTCGATCCTAGGACCTCCGGGTCAGAGGCGCTGCAGTGACATCAGTTGATTCCCTGAGCCACGTCTCCCCGTGAAGCCGCGTCGGAGAAGACGGAGGCTGCAGCAAGGAGAAGCATCTCGGGTCGGTTCTCCTTGGAGGACCGATGTTACGGCGTTCCTCCGTTCTCCGCCTCGCCTCGCCGCGCCGCGCCGCCCGTGCCAACGCCCGGCCTTCCGGCGGCGCCAGGAAGGCTTTTAAACCTTTCGAAACCCACTTTCTAAACGTAGTGCATCTTCCCCTGCCGCCTTGTAGTGGATCCTGCGGACGTCCAGCCCTCTGCGCAAAACCTGCCGCCTACGGTGTCCGCAATCTTGTTCATCCTGGAGACGGGACGTCCTGCCGCCGCCGCCACCGCCGCCGCGCCGGGAATATTTCTGCACGAGAACAGCTGCAGTATTGGGAGTTTGATTGATCGTGACATCCGGAGCGAATAGTTTTATGACTGGCAGTAGCGAATTACCCAGCTTGACCATCCCTTGACATATACATTTCCTTCTCATTGGTTTTCTTTTGTGGAGGATGGATGCAAAACTTCAAGTGTGAGGATAATGCGAAAACGTCTTTTTATAGTTAGTACGATCCTGGCGTGCAAAGCCAACGCCAATCTACACTTAGTGTAGGTGGCGTTGGCAGAGCGTTGCACTCCATCGGGAGGAGCGGGAAATAATTGCAGTCGATCCTATTTGTTAAACAGTGGACATGGCAGTTAGCAGTCAGTCATACTGTGGACACGGCTACAGTGCGTGAAGTCATTTTTCCAGATTTTTGTAACCTTTTTAGAAGTAGATTTAAATAAATAAATGTCTTTATTTGTGGCGAGGCTCAGGCCATTTAGCCTGCTCTTCTGCCTAACCACAAAGACCAGATTTAGGTTAGGATTTCGTAATAAATACGGAAAAGTTGGCCTGAAGAGTTAAGATGAACCAATAACAGTTTGAATGTTAATGAAGTCTTAAAGAGACATAAAGTATGGAGAGTGTTCAATCAAATTGAAATATACAGTGTCGTGACGCCAACTACTCAAATTCAAGATGGCCAATGTGCAGGTAACGTAGAGTATGCATTGGTTGGTGTTGTGGAATCATTTCTGACGATACTTCATAAATTTATGCTTTGCTGTCGGTCATCTGAAGATTGTGTTTTCTTGAAAAGTTGGGTGTAAACCTATTCTTCCTAATAATATTGAGAAACAGTTGATGGAGTATCTTGAAATGAATAATCGCTTTTACTGCCTTACTAGATTAGATGTCTGGAGAACGGCATATCAACTAGCACGATAAATAATATCTAGCATCCTTTTACCTCAAATGTTGAAGATATGACTCCTTTTGAACTTTTACACAAAAACAAAATCACAGTCCTTAAGCCTATAGGTACCTCAATAACGAGAGTGAACGGGTTCAAGAAAGAAGCCTTAGACAAGTTTTTTGACACGAAGGAACTGCACATGACACACACTCTTTTAGTGCTGGTCTTGTGAAGAATGTGGACGCTCCCGGCCTGCCGTCTAAAGCAAGACAACACGTTTTGGTCTAAAAGATAAAGTCTCCCCCCCCCCCGATATGATGGTAAAATGTTACCCACAACCAAATTACATACGAGTATTAAGTTGGCTGTCCGGGTGACGCCGCGTCCATGGCAAAGGTGCCGACGTTTCGGTCGCCATTCTGCGACCTTCCTCAGGGCGTAATGCACGGAGCTGTACTGTGCACGGGTTAATATAGGGCTACGTTCCCCTTCTACCTGTGTACCGGTTGGCCGGGTGGTCGGCCAATGCGGAGAGAGTGCAGCGGCCAATCAGGGCCGGGCTCTCCGCGGTGCGCTGTTGACGGACGGCGCTCCGTCCGTTGCCGGACGTAGGGGAGCAGCTAGGACCGCGTCCGTTCGAGACCGGACGTCCTGGTAAAATAGGTGTTTCCAGGCATCGTGAAGACGAATGCCTTGGTCAGCATTAAGATTATGCGGGTGTTTAATTATTTCCACCGCCTCTTTTACCCTCCTCGTACCCCAGCGGTCTTCTCTGGCTAAGAGGCGAGTGTCATCAAATAAGATGGCATGGCCAGTTTTCCATGCGTGCAATGCTATGGCCGATTTATTCGTATTATTGTATTTATAATGACGAATATGTTCCCGGAGGCGTTCATCTACTGTGCGTCCCGTCTCGCCAATGTAACTATGGCCGCAGCTGCATGGGATCTCGTATACCCCTGATGACATAAGGGGAGGGACGCGATCTTTCACGCGTACAAGCTTTTGCCCAAGTTTTTCCTGGGCTTTGTAGGCCGTCTTTATATCAAAGCGGCTCAATAGCTTGCCAATCTTATCGGTGACACCTCGTATATACGGTAGAGTGGCTATAGTTTGGTTGGTATTGTCACTAGGTGTGGTGATATCGACCGTGTTGGAAGTGGTCGTAGCCTGCCGTACCGCTTGGTTGGCAGCGCTAGCGCTGTATCCGTTAGCTCGAAATGTGGTCTTTAGGAGCTCCATTTCAGAGTCCAACGATTCCTTATCACACACTCTAATTGCTCTGATGGCCAGAGTTTTCAAAACCCCCCGTTTAGTTGCCGGGTGATGGTGAGAGCCGGCATGCAAATAACGGTTTGTATGAGTGGGTTTACGGTAAACACTGTGTCCTAGTCTGCCGTTCGCTTTCCGACTCACCAGCACGTCAAGGAAAGGTAATTTTCCCTCATTTTCCACCTCCATCGTAAACTTAATCTTAGGGTGTGTGTTGTTAAGGTGCTGGAGGAAGTCAGCTAAGGTGTGAGGACCGTGGGGCCACACTACTAGTGTATCGTCCACGTACCGGAGCCAAACAGTTGGTTTTAGTGGGGCATTCTCCAGGGCCTCCGTTTCAAAGGCCTCCATAAACAGGTTAGCCACAACTGGAGAGAGGGGAGAACCCATGGCCGCTCCTTCAACTTGAGCATATAATTGCTCTCGGTATTGGAAGAAAGTGGACGTGAGACAGAACTCAGCTAAGTCGGCCCATTCCGACGTGAGCCCACGGGAGCAAAGTTTACTGCGTATGACAGTGGCCGCCTCGTCCACTGGAACCATAGTGAACAAAGACGTGACATCGAAGCTGACGAGGATGTCCGAGTCATTTATGCGGAGCTCCTTAAGAATGTCAATAAGGTGGGCCGAATTCCTGACAGCTGACTTGATGTCGTCAGTCAAAGGCTGCAGTTTATCGGTCACATAGCGGGCAAGAGGGTGGGTGGGGGAGTTAATAGCGCTCACAATGGGGCGCAGTGGCACGTCGGGCTTATGTATCTTAGGAAG